>CAJVPM010000598.1:0-15940 GCA_910592325.1 Scutellospora calospora
TATGTTTAGTAGCTGCTTTGGTTAAAGCTTTATGAATTTTGTTCCAGATATTGTTGAGTTGATTTTGGTTTGTTATAGTGTCAATTTGAGAGGCTAATTGTTGAAAACTTAGAGTTGTTTGATTAGAATAGTTTTCAAGTATTTCTTTAGAGCAATTTTTCTATAAATAGCATTTTCTTTTTTGTTGCTTGGAGGGCTTTGGTTTGTTGATGATTATAGAGATTTCAATTATTATAATATTATGATCAGAGTTATATATATTATCAGAGATAATATCAGTATAATCAATAATAGAGGTAGATAGATTTGTTCAAATCTGGTCGATTCAACTTGAGAATTGAGAATGATTAAAGGTATAGTTTTTGGTTTTAGGAAAGAAATGTCAATAGATATCTTTGTATTGATGGCTTATTAAATATTTAATAAATTGAAGTTCTGGTATAGAAGTTTTTTTAGGTGGATTTCGATCCAATCATGCATTGGGAACTCTATTAAAATCTTCCATGATTATGATTTTATAAGTTTAATATTGTAGTAAAGAGATAAGATATTCTTGTATTTCTTTTCGAAGTTGTTTTTTTTCCTGTGTAGGAATATAAACTTGCAAAAGTCTAATTGATGAGTTTTTGAAATAAAGGTCAAAACCAATAACATGGCCTTTATAGTTATGTGTATGAGTAATATATTTGGAGATTTTTTGATGTATAAAAATTTCTACACCTGCTTGATGTGTATGAGTATAGGCACTCCAAAAACTTTAGTAGTTGTTTATCTGGTTGTTGAGTATTTTTCCTTCTTTTATAGATAAATATATTTCAGAAAGACCTAAAATATCGTAGGTATTATTATTAAGAGCTTCAGTTATTGAGAGTTTTTTGTTAGATTGAAGAAGGCCATTTATATTAATAGAAATAATTTTAATAGGAAGTGATGTATATTCAATTTCAATAGTAGGATTATTAAAGTGAGGTATATTGTTAGAGATGGATCTAATTGGTAAATGATAATATTTTAGTAGGTTGTTAGTTTAAAGTTGAATATGATTTGGAAGTAATAGGTCATTATTGTTAGTATAAATATGTGTTTCATTATGAGTAGTATTAATTGAAATTTTGAAAGATTTGGTAAAGTTGTTGTGATAGAGATATTGGATGAAAGAATCTAAAGTTTGTGGTTTTAGGAGTATAGGTATATTGTGGTAATTTAGAAATTTATTGTAACATATATTTGTTATTTCCTCAATAGGAGTTGGAGTAGTGGTAATTGAGGAAATTTGAGTGTCTTCTGTAAAGTCGCTTGCTGTATACCCGGTTTTTATGGTTGCGGAGGGTTTCATAGCCTGCTCTGTGCATTGAGTCTGGCCATCATAAACTTGATCCTTCGCATAGTTGGAGTATTATTAAATATGATTTCATAGTATATAATTATTCATGCTAGAAAGTAGGTATTAACTAGTTGTTCTGTTAGAAATTTGATATCTTCTTCTTTGTTGAGAAGATTTATTTTATGGTTTTGTGTAGCCTGATTATAATAAGCTGTTAAATATTGGTAAAAGTAATAGTTTCTATATTTAGTATTTGTTTTGATATTATTAGCTTTGCAGACATGTTCTTCTGCTTAGTTAGCTAAGTTATCAAGAAGTTTAGTAGGTATTTTAGCTTTTAAAGTAGCTTTGTGTTTTCTATCAGCATAAAAAATAGAGAAATCTAGAAGTAGAGATTTCCACTGTTCACTCTCATCAGATAGATAAGCAACTTCTAAGTATTTTATAACTGTTTTAAATAGTTAGTCAGTATCATATTGTTTGGTTTATTTTGTTTCTGTTTTTTTCTTGTTTTTAGTATTTGGTTTATTCAGCTCATTAGCTACTTTCAGATATTTATATTTTTCATTTGTGCATATAAGGGTTTAGTGGTTAGAGAATTGAGTTGCTTCTATTTGGCATTCATAGCAAATATTTGGTTTTTTTATTTGATATTTTTCTGGAAAGAGTTTAGCTAAATAAAGAATGAAATATTGTCTAATTTAATATTTAAGATAAGTAAGTATTTTTTGTTTATTGATAGCTTTGTCAAATTGAGCTGAGTTTTTTAAAGATAAAATGTTGAAGTTGTCAAGAAAAAGTGTTTTAGAAAGATTAAATAGTATTTTAATATTAAATCTTGGATCAGAAGAGATAGTGAAGTATTCTTTTTCTTGGTCAGTGCATTTGATTATAGAGTCGATTTTAAACTTTTTGGGCTTCAGTTTAAAGTCTTTACTAAATTTGGTATAATTAATAGACTGAAAGTTAATAGTAAAATAAAGATGAAGTTATGCTATATTTAAACAGATTTGAAGATGGTTTTAAATTTTGTGTAGTGGAATAGTGATTGGAGATGCAAAAATTTCTCTATAGTTCATTTTAGTGAATAGAATAATTATGAATTTTAGTAATAAGTCTTTTAGAATAGATTCGATAAGGTCAAAGTGAATTGTTGCATTAGAATTAATATCTGGATTTGCTTAGTAGATGAGTTCTGTTAGGAACTCAGGTCTTTGGCTAGCTATTGTGCATATTAAGTATTTAAATGATGTTTGTTCTGGAATAAAGTTAGAAAGATTTTCTTTAAGAAAGTTAAATTGTTAGAATAAAAGCTTAGTTTGAAGTTTAGTATTAGGTTTTATTTCTTCTGTAATTGAAAAGTTAGCAAGATAGTTATATACTAGGTTTGGTTTAAGTTTGTTAATTCTGGTATAAGGTTTTGATAAATCCTTAGTTAAAGTGTTTGAGTAGAAAGGAGTTTTGTTAGAAATAGGTTGAATAGGAGTAATATTAGTATTTTTCTCTTTTGAAATTAGTGTTTTTGGTAAATCTAGTTCTATGCTATCTAGGTTTATTAATAGAGTTTGATCTTTAGTTTAATTATCTTTTAAAGAGGAAGAAGAGTCAATATCTATGTCAGATAAGATTTTTTCTACAGTAAGAGTAGTATTAGATTGTTGTTGAGTATTAGTATTAGTTGTTAGAGTTAAAGAAGTTAGAGAAAAAGAGAGTAGATTTTAGAGTTGTTGTTGTTTTTGGAAAGTAGAGGTTAGGTCCTTTTTAGTAGAGGAGAAGTCATGAGTTGCAGATGAAGTAGAGCTGAAGTTAGTAGTAGAGGAGGGGTTAGTAGTATTATTAGAAAAGTAGGCATAATGATAGGTATCATTTTCATAAAATATAGTATCATTAGTTAGTTTATAGTTGTTATTAGAAAGCTTGCATCTAATTAGAAGCTAGTATTTTGAGCAGATGTGTTGGCAATGAGTTATTGTAGGAGAAGGTAGAATGCATTCAGTAATTCCTTCTAAATTCTGAAGAAAAACTTTAGTTTTTTTGTTGTTGTAGTTTGCAAGAAAAGTAATAAAGCTAGAGATTGTAGTATTATATTCAGTGTTGTCTGTAGAGATAAAACTAGTATAGTAGTTACTACTGAGGTATTTGGTAATAGCTAAGTTTTAGATGCAAAAAGAAAATATATAGTTTTATTTTAAATAGAATTAGTATAATATTTTTTGAGTCTTCTTTATAAAAAAATACTCCAAAAGTATCAGAACACCTTTTGTAGAAGTAGTCTAGGTCAAAAGTATCTGGGATTTCACTAATTAAAGTAGGTATGTTAATTATATCAAATTATAGATATATATTTAGATAGGATAAGGTCAAAAAGAGCTTCTCAGAAAGGTATATTTTGTATTGTATAACAATAGGTAGCTTGTGTAACTTGTATGATCTAGGTCTGTGATGCTGGTATAGCTTGTAGCTGGTATAGCATAAGTCAGGTGTTGCTTATATAGTACAAAGTACAGGTATGTAGTACTAGATTAAAAATAGATTAAGTTATACTATATGCAGTACAAATTAAGAATGAAACAAGTATGTAATTAATTAATTTGTGCCAAATTAATTACAACTTAAAAAGGAAATAGTGAAATTAGTGTAATTATCAGGTTGACTAGTGATTTTTTGCCAGGTTGTCACATGACCTAATCCCAGATTTGAAAAGAGGAAAGGGAAAAAGGAGAAAAAAATATAATTTTTAGAAAAAGTCTTAAGATAGTTTTTTGAAGCTGGTTTGCTAAGTTTTAGTCTGTTTTGAATAAAATTTATATTAAAATGAAGCTAGTGGTGTGCTAGATACAACTCTATTAATAAACAAGAGCAGTTAGCTTAATAAATTGTTGAGAAATTTCTAGAAAAGCTGTTTGAAGTTATAGGAAGTAACTTTGTATATAGAGGTCCAAAAAGTATGAAACTAGACTATCCTAAAGCAAAATTTTGTGTAGAACAATTTTGCTTAGTAGCCTAAAGGTTGTTTACTTAATAAAATATTTAGTTATTACAAAATGTTTTTGGGAAGTTTTGTTACAAGTGATTTACAGTAAGAGTTTATCAATATATATAGAACTAAAAAAAATTTATTATTATAAATATTAAAAAACTAATATTTTAATATAAATATAATTTTTTATAATTTTTAAAAAATATTTTATACTAATATCAAGTTTATTATAAATTAAAATATTTATTTATAAAGATTATAACTAATATTTATTATTGTCTATTTTTTTTTTAAACTTTTAGTAAGTTATACTAACATTTTATTTTAATAAAGACTAATTTTTTTTTTATTATTATTATTATTATTAAATAATAATATCAAATAGGAGAAGAATTAATACATTTATATATCAAGGTGAAATATATGTGAAGCTAATAAGATTCCTATAATATATTGCTGTTACTAATGCTAAGTTAGTCATTCAATGTAATATTATATCTTCATTTTCTATTTGTAGCTAATTTAAACCTAAGTTACTATTAACTATAGAGTAGGTTGAAGAAGACCTCTGGGTAAGTTATAGAAAATATTTAGAAAATACAGTTATATATAGAAAAGTTTTGAAGTATAGATTTTTGAATAAAATTATTTATATTAAGATTGTAAGTAGTAATAGTATTTGGAGTGTTTGGAGTTTGTAGAAGATAAACAGTTTTTGAGTTTGTTTTGTTTTTTCTAGAGATCCTACGAGCAGATTCCTATTTGTGATGTGTTAGATTTCTAATATTCCAAATTTTGTCCTGGAACCAAATAAGTAGAGAGTTAGATAGTTGTATAAGGAAGTTATTAGTTGTTTTTTTAAGTCAAGAGTTGATTTGCTTGTAGCAATTTATTGGAATGATTCCTTGAATAAGGAGTAGAAGAGTTTTTGGTAGATTTTATAAATTATAAGTTTGAAGAATAAGCTGTAGAATTATTTAGGGTGTAGAAATTGTTAAGTTGAGACCATTTAGGCTATTTGTTATATTGGTTAGTAGTATGTTATAGAAATTGATTATGTAAAGTGTGCAGGAAAGAAGATATTCAGTGTTTTTATATTGGTTACAAACAGAGCAATTTGAGATAAGGTATAGGTTAGGGTAGCGAGTACTTAGATTTGCTATTGTTAGTAGGTTGTTTAATAATATTTTGTTTCTGAATAAGTATAATTTGAGATTGTTATTTTGAAAATTTATTATATTAGTGAATTGAAGGATATTAAAAAGTTGGAGATTTTGAAAGGTTTTTAGTTGAGTAATTTTGTTAAAGGATTGAATTGAGAGGATGTTTGTGCAAAATTTATGGATTTTGAGTAGTAAGAGTATGTGTTTCTATGAAAAGAAAATAGGAAGAGAAAAGTAATTGATGTTTAGTTGAATTTTTGGTTTGTTAGTACCATGTTTGGCTAAGAAATCAGCTATATTATGGAAAGAGTTTTTGGAATGTGATTTAGTTTTGTGAGTGGTGTATTGGATATTTTTCTTTTTGATCAAGTAGTTAAATATATGGATAGTATCTCAGTTGTTGGTTTTAGTTTAGGTAGAGTGGTCATAGAGTAAGTTGTAGTTGAGTATTTGAATTGTAGAGAGATTGTTTGAGTGTAGGTAAATTTTATAATTATTTGGAAGAATAAGAAATAGATATATGAATACTGAGAGTTCTGCACTTGTTGAGTTCAGAGCTAATGGGATAGATGCATAGAATTTAATTTGGATATTATTTTGGAGTATCTAAGCAATGTCCATTTTGATATTTGGTATTTGAAAATTTTTGATTAATACATCTGTATAGAAATGGAGATTGTTAGGATCTAAAAGAAGGATTTGTTTGTAAAGATTTATGAGTTGTAATTGATAAGTTAGATCAGTAATTGTATTTTGAATAAGAGATATTTCTAGTGAGGAGATTATTATTTCTGGAGTTGAATATGGTTGAGGTTTGAATATTAAGTGTTGAACTTTGTAGAGTGCTTGTAGCTCCTGTTGGTTAATACTGAGTTTAAATTGATGTTGTTTTTTTTGAGTTTTGCATTTGATATTAATTGATTGTTTATAGTTAATTTGGAAATTTGTATTTGTAGATGAAATAGTTATTGAGTTTGAGTTTGAGTGAGAGGTTTGATAAGTCTGAAATAGAGTTTAGTTAGGTGAGTAGTTAATAATTTTGCTAATTTTAAAATTAGTTGGTATAATATAGAGTGACTAGTGGTTTTTGTTAGAGTTTTTATATGTGATTAGATCAAGTGTATTTAAGAAAGGGTTTATAGATTTGAGGTTTAGTTGTAGCCATATTTGTAGTATTGGTAATATTGTTACTTGGTTTGCTATTTGGTTATACTACTTAGGAATTAGTTCACGTAAAGGTTTGTTAGTTCTGAGATAGATATTTTTCTATGGTAGAAGATGTTAGTTATCTGCGGTAAGTAGTTGTTCAAGAAAAAGAATTTGGTTATTTTTTAGATTTAGAATTGTTGAGGCATTAGGATTTTGGAGGAAGTTGTAAATAGGGTTTAATTAGTTAGAAGATATATAATCTTGTAAATTTTTGAGTAGAAAATTGTTAATTGAAATATTATTTTTGTATAGAGGTATAAGCTAATTAATTATTGTAAAATTTAAAGTTTTCCTCTGATTTGAGAGGATAACTTTTTTTGTTAATTTAGGTTATCAGATTTTGGCTAACTATTCTTTGATGTGAGAAATTGTGATTTGAGTTAGGAGTAGGTTCGAGTTAAGACATCTGTTAATGTTACTGCTGTTAGTTAGTAAAAGTAATTTGTTTAGTGTTAGTATATTAAGTAGGTGAGGGTTTGTTAAGATATCATTATTTGTGTTAATAGATAGATGCAACATATATTTGATGTTTTTAGTGAGAGTGCTTGAAAGTTGGTTTATTTTTTTCTGTGAAAGTGAGCAGATTGAAGAAGATATTCAATTGCTAGTATAAGAATAGTATTGAATAATATTGAGATATATATTAGAAGGAGTTTTTTAAATCAGATAAGATGAGTGAATTAGTTTATTTTGTTAGTTATGATATTAATTGTAGGTTTGGATGAGCCATTCCCATCGAGAAAGATGCCTAAATATCTTATAGTATCATTTTGTTTACGAGATAGAATTTGTTAGTTTTTGAATATTAAGGAGTGATTTAGTAGTGTATTTTGTTGTGATGTTTTGGATTTGGATATGTGGATAAGATCTGATTTAGAAGGGTTTATTTGGATATTGTTGAGTTGGTAAAGTTCTGAGATATCATATAGAATTTCTTGGAGATCTTCTTTTGATTCACAGTGCCAAACTGTATCATCTATAAATGCAAGTGGAGGGATTATGATAGTTGTTAGTTGAGTAGGAATAATATATTCAAGAGGAGATTTGGTAGAGATTTTGAGGAATTTGGATTTATGCTTGGTGTTGATATAGCTAAGAATAGGATCGTAGTAGATTTTCCATAACAATAGAGAAAAGATTTCACTTTGTTCTATACCTGAATATAAGGTAATAGGGTTTATAAGGCTATATGCTATAATTACTTTGGCTTTTCTATCTTTATATAAGAATTGGATAAGGTTGAGTGTATTTTGAAGAATTCTAATTCTTTTGCAAGTGTCTATGAGGCATTTTATATTGATTTTGTTAAAGGCCTTAGACATATCTTGAAATAGTATTCATACTTCTTTGTTGTTTGATTTGTAATATTCAATAGTGTTTAGTAGTATTTGTATAGGAGTATGTGTTGAGCAATTTTTTGTAGCTACAAAGTTTAAGTTGCTTAGAAGTTAATATTGGTTAATAGTTTCGTCATGACATTTGGTGAAGATTTTTTGTAAACATTTTTTGATAGGCTCGATTAGAGAGATTAATTACACTTGGTTCAAAGTAAAGTCTCAGGAAGATTTCTTTAGAATTAGGAAGAGATTTGCAGTTTTTCATTTTGTTAGTGTACTTTGTAAAAAGAGGCATTTAGAGAGAAATAAACGAATAATAATTTGACTTTTAGAGTTGAGCATTTTAATATATTTATAGTTAGATTCTGATGGGCCAGCTGTCTTGTTATTTGGAAGCTCTTTTAATATTTCTAACTATTCATTTGATGTGATTTCTGAAAGGAGGTTTTGAAAAAGGTATTCATTTTCTGAATAGGGTTTGTAGATTTTATAGAAAGGAGAGTCTGGATCTATTAGGCTATATGGAAGTTCCTCGAAGTATTTTTGGAAGTGGTCACTAAGAGCTGATTTAATTTCTGTAGGTTGAGTAGTTAGAATATTGTTAGAGAGGAGTCAGTCTAAGTTTATACTGTTATTTGATTTTTCAAGAGTATTACAGAAGAAAAGTTTAGAGTTTTGAGTAAAATTATTATTTCTTTCATGTAGTTTGTTTTGAATTTCTAAAAGAGTTTGATCCTTTTTTCTTTTTGTATCATGTTTTTTAGATTTTTGATTTTGCTATTGAGTAGTATAGAGATAGTGTTTGAGTTTGGGTTTGCATTTAGAAAGAGTTGGTAAGAGTGTGGAAGAAGAGTATTATTGGAGTATTTTTTTGTATAGAGGTTGTAGGATATTGAAATGTCTGTATTAGAAAGGAAGGTTTTCTTGATAGAGGTAATATTTTTAAGTTGATTGAAGAGAAGAGATAGGGAGAGTTTTGGTTGTTCATGAAGGTTTAGATTGGTTTTGATTTTTTTAAAGGGGATGTATTTGAGAGCTGCTTTGTTAATTGTTTTTTCAATTTGTTTCTATATATTATTTAGGTCTTCATTGTTTGTTATTTTAGAAATATGATTTAAGAGTTTGTGAAGGTTTTGTTCTATGTATTGTTAGTATTTTTCAATGTGAGCAGTTTGTGCTGAGTTCTATTTAAATAAGATACATGTATAAGGTTCTGTATGTATAATTTTGTTAGTTATTATTGTTGTTTCTAATGAAATAATTGAGTGGTCTGAAGTAGAGAATAGGTTTGGAAGGATATCTGCATAATCAAGAAGAGTAATATAGATATTAGTTCAAATTTGGTCAATTCTACTTGCATTGTCATTGTGAGTATATATGAATTTTGTAGAGAAGGAGTAAAAGAGTTGAAATGTATCTTTAAAGTTGTGATGTTTGAGGTTTTTGAGAAGTTGGTTTTCTGGAATATTGTATTTTTTTTGTGATAGTCTATTTATTTTAGGATTTGAAGTACTATTTAAATCATCTATGATTATGATTTTATGTTGAGAAGATTAGAGAATTGGAGTAAGGTATATTAGAATTTCTTTGTGGAGAAGTTTTTTATCTTATGTAGAAAAGTAGATTTGAATAAGTTTAATTGGGCTATTTTTAAAGTATAGATCTATTTCTATTAAGAAGTTTTTGAAGATTTGAATTTTCTCTATATATTTTGCTATATGTTTGTGAATTATAATTCCTACACCACCTTGTCTATAGTCACATGGTGCCTATAGATTTTAGTAGTTAGTAAGGTTTTTGAATATTGTGAAGAATTTGGATTCCTTAGAGTTAAGGTGAGTTTCAGAGATTCCAAATATATCAATTTGATTTTCTAGGATATAGTCAATAAGGCTTAGTTGTTTGTAATCTTCTAGTAATCCATTTGTATTAAGTGAGTAAATTCTAAGTGAGTGAGCTTGTATTTCTTGATCTAGCTGAAAAGAATTTAAAGTTGAAGAATTGTTAAGAGAAAAGTTGTAGTTAGATTGAAGAAAGATATTAGTATTAATCTGTAGAGTTTTGATTTTTGTGCAAATAGGTAAGTTGTTAAATTTGTGGTAGTATAGTGGTATAAGTAGGTTATGGTTAGGTAAGAGTAGTTCATTTGTGTTAATATAAATATGAGTTTCTGTTTTGTGTTTGTTAATTAAGATTTTGAGTGGGTGTGAGAATAATAGGTTTTGGAGATGTTTTAGAAAGAACCCTAGAGTTATATTTTTATTTATTTGAGGCGGATTGTAGTTTAGAAGGAAGATGTTAAAGCAGGTAATTTCTTCAGTATGAGATGAAGTATTAGTAATTGAAGGAAGAAGATTAACTTCTATAGAGTCACTCACTGTATACCTGGTTTTTGTAGTTGTGCAAGAGTCCAAAGCCTGTTCTGTATGTTGGGTCTGGCTGTCATAATATTGGTCTTCCATATAAATAGACTTGTCTGCTCATCTACTTACTATATTCTCTTCTAGAAATAGCCTACAATAAGTAGAGGATATCATTATTCTAGAAGTAGCAGTTGTATCAATGTTGTCTACAGAAGAGTTTATTGAAAAGAGTTGTATGAAGTTGTTGTATTGATGTTTGAATTGAGTTTGTTAACATAAGTTTGTTTGGTATTTTTATTTTTTGTTAAGGATGAGGATGATGAGTTGAATAGAATGTTATTATTGATAGTAGTGGTATTGAATTGGATATTAAATTTTTCAAAGATAATTTTTTCTGCTTGAGGATAGAATTTGTCTCTATACTTTGCAGAAATTTGTATGATAGATAGTTTTGGTTGTTGGAGTAAATAGAAGTATGTTAAAACTCTAGCAAGATGATATGTGTTTGTCAGTTTGGAAGTAATTTTTTGAATTGCTTGGTGATTGTTAAGAGTGGATATTCCTTCGTTAATAGCTACTGATGAAAGAAAGGCTTTAAGATAGATATAGAAGTAGTAAGTATGTCTTTTAATATTAGTAGTAGTATTGTTTTCTTTAACAAATTCCTGTTCAGCTGAGTTTGCTAGTTTATGGAGTAGATTTATTGGTGTAGAAGTTTGGAATGAAGCTTTATTTGGTTGATCTTTTTCAAATTGTAGAGTGTTAAGTTCAGAATATATCTATTTAACTTTGTCTTTAGGAAAATCAGAAAATGGAGTTACTAGAAATTTAATAAAAGATTAGTCAAAGAAAGAGGTTGAAATATTTTTAAAAGTATGTTCTATATCAGTAGATAGGATATTGCAGTCTGTGCCAGTACAAGTGTGGATGTGGAAGAGAGTAGCTTTGGTGCAGAGAACTATATATTTACAGAGAGATTTAATTGAAATTATTTTGAAGTCTTATAAGAGAAGTTTTTTGCAGGCTTTAGCTAGGTTCAGTGCAATTTTATACTTGATATAATTGTAGGTTTTGGTTTGGTCTATTTCTGAAAATTGACGTTTGTAAATTTTGAAAAATAGTTCGAACCATTTGTTAAGATCTTCTTTATATTTTTTGAGTAAGGGAATCCTAAAAGTTTCTGTAAATTCTTGTTTAGGAATATTAAGAGAGATGTTAATATTGAATTTGTTATCATGTTGTATTTAAAAGAGAGGTTAGTAGATTTTGTCTTCAGAAATGAAGTAATGTAATTGAAATCTTTTAGGTTTGATATTGAGGTCTTTATAGAATTTGTTAGCGTAAATAGTTTTGTAATCATTATTGAGAAAGAGATAAATTCTAGCAAGATTGATAGTGAATAAGTTGCAGTTTTGGATGGTATAGGGAAGGATTATGTTGAATGATAAAAAAATTTTTTGGTAGTTAAGTTTGGTGAAAAGGATTGTTGTAAATTTAGATAAAAGAGATTTGAAAGTTGAATAGATAATATTAAAAGGAATTGTAATAGCTTTGTCAATTTTTGGATTTGCATTAAAAATGAGATTAGTAAAAAAGTTAGAGTGTTGACTAGCCATTGATTTAATGAGATATTTAAAGTTGCTTTTTGAAGTAGGAGTGTTTTCAAATACTAGTTTAAGAATTTTTCCTGGTATAAAATTGATAAGATTTGATTTTAGAAAATTGAAAAGTTTAATCGAGACTTGTATGTTGAGTTGGGTATGTTGTTCCATTTCTTTAGTTATAGAGAAGGCTTTAAACTAATCAAGATTATTTGAAGTATCTTTTTTGAGTAGTAGTTTTTTAGTAAGTTTGGTAAGAACAGATTTGAATAGGACCTTTTTTTGGTCAGTAGACATTAGGCTAAATTTGATAAAATAAAAAGTATTTTTCTGTGTTAATATTAGAGGTTTAGATTGGGGAAGTAGTTTAATTTTAATATTATTGATACATTTGGAGTAAACTGAGAAGCTTTTAAGAATAGATTCAGATTGAAGAGAGTGTTTTTTATTTGAAAAAAAGACACAAGAGATGCTTTTTTAGTGGCAGACTAAGTATGTATGAATATGATGAGAATGAGTAGTGATTAGAATTTGTTGGTCAAAAGGATTTAAATTTGTAGAAGATATCTCAATACTTTGAGTATCATAATTGAATGAAAAAGAAGGTAAAGAGGTTGTATTTTGTTTAATTGGTGATTTAGAGATTTGGTCTTGGATTTTTTGAACTTGTTTTGGTGTAATATCCATAGATATAGCAGTATTAGGGTTTGGTGTAGGAGTGTTAGGTCTAGAGATTTCCAAAGTATGATATTTAGAAGTAAAATACGTATGATATTTTTTGCAGAGGCTATTGATTAAAGTAAGTTGGGTTAGTATATTAAAGTAGTGGAGTTGTTTAGCAGGTGCATATTGAGAAGGATTGAAGGCAAAAAGCATTGGTTTGAGTTAAGCAAGATTTTGTTCTCATGTGACTATGCTATATCTGTCACTATACTTAGATAGGAAGTAGTCTAAGTCAAAGGAGTCAGGTTCTTATTGAATGAGAGTAGGCATATTGTTAAAGTAGTATGTTTGTTGTAGAAGTTGTTGTAGAGAGGTTTTAGTAATTTTATAATATTATATTTGAGATAAGAGCGAAAAGAGCTTTCTGAGAAGGTATAGTTTAGTTTGCATAATGTAACCCACAAGGTGGCTAGTGTGGTTTGTGGTTGGTGTGGCTAGTGTGATACAAAGCCTGATATGTATCACCAAGCTAAAAATAGTAAGATTTTATTGTTACATTATACTAATTTAGAATTAGTACAAATATATAAGTAATTAATTTGTGTTTAATTAAAAAGAGTTTAAAAGTGAAGATTTAATAATTAGTATTATTTTGGAATGACCTAATGGATTTTGGTTGGTTTGTTACATAATTTGATTTTAGATTTAAGAGGGAAAGGGCAAAAGAATTTTATTTTTTAGATTTTTTAGAAAAAAGCTTTTAACAGGTTTTCCTTTAATAATTTAATAAGTTTGTATTCGTTTTTTGTAAAATTTATATATATGTGGAGCTAAAAGTGAACTGAACAAAACTCTTTTAATGGCCAAGAGTTGTTATCTTAATAAAATTCAAAGAAAATAATATAAGTTTTTATTTAATTATTTAAATAAATATCTCTATGAGTTTATGTCTGAGAGATATAAAATCAGATCTCTCTAAAGCAGAATTTTGTATTGAACAATTTTGCTTAGTGGTCCAAAGGTAGTTTACTTAATAAAATATTTAGATATAAATAAATATTTTTGAGAAGTTTTGATACAAGTGATTTACAGGAAGAGTTAATGATTTGCATTTAGTTAGATTATATATTGATAATCTCTACTGCTTGTAATTACATGAAGAGTATACAACAAGTCACATATACAATTTTAGTTATTGTCTATTTTAAATAGTCTGCCTCACATATATTAGACTACCTAATTAGTTCTATACTATGCTACCATATCTGTAACTCACTTATAAATTACCTTTTTAAATACTTTGTTTATTAATCTACATAGATCTAATCTAATATTATTACAATATCTAATGACTTAAACTAGCTAGCTTGTTATAAATCTATTTATTCAGAATAGCTTAGATCCTCTAGAAATATATTATATTAGATACATTGCTAGTATTACAGAGCTAGTTAACTTTGAAGCAAATCTACTAGATTAGTTTATATCTATTTTACAAATTTACCTAGTTTAGATTCTTATTAATAGTTATACAACTCTAGATTTTACTATAGTTCTCTACTAGTCAGTTGATCTAGTTCTTTTCTAGTATTTAGCTAGTTCTAGTTATTCTTTACTTAGAGATCTTAAAATCTTCTATCTTTATTAGACTTAGTTTTCTTCTAAGATCAGACTTTAGCTAATGTAGTCCTATCAGAAAGCTATATTATTTTACTAACTCAGAATTTCTACTATATAGATCACCTGCTTATATATTCTATTAAGATTTATTTGTGTAATATTATACTATACTTCCAAGTTCTGATTGATTTAGTATAACTTAATTTACAGAGATATATCTTCACAAACAGATAGAGTTTTATTATAATATATCACAAGATCTGAAAAATTATTCAAATTTATTAATAGTAGAATTTGAATCTAGATCTATTATATAGTAGTTTAACAACTTAACCACTATACTAAGTTATTGAACCTTTATATTAGTATTTATTAAAAACTTGTAAAAATATATATAAAGAAAAAAAGAGTGTAATAAAATATAAAAATATTATGCTATGCAAAAACAAGAACGTATATCTCTAGCAATAAACTTCTCCGGAATTTAAATCCTAATTGAATCATTCACGTGATAGTGAAGTACGTGTTTGTTGTCTTGTCTAAGTTGCATATCAACAGATGACTTGCTAAATTAGGAAGTGGTATGAACTTGCAGATCCTTTGTCAGGGGTTCACCAAATCCCCTACTTTTTTATTTTTTGGTATAGAGAAATTCAAAGATCCAGAGGGAAACAGTAGTAGTGCCAAAAAAATTAAAGAGAGTGTATATTTTCCAAAATCTACTATCTACTTGTATTCACCTAGAGTATAACTGGTACTTATCTGCTGTGGTGAGTGATAAACTCTAAGCTTGTTGGCAAGTAGCATATGAGAACTACTTCTAAATGACAAGTACCGCTATGATATCGCAGTGAGTAATAAACTCTAAACCTGTTAGCAGATAGCATATGAGAACTATCTCTAAATAACAGGTGCTGTCTTATGCTTTCCTGTGTTATTGCTCTTATATTTCTATAGAGTTTATTATATATTTTTAAAAAAATAAGTTAGGAATTTTTGGTATGAAGGATCATCAGAAAGAGTTATAAAGTTAGTATATTGTATTATATTTCTTTTTATTAACTATTATATTTGATAGTATATATTTTAATTTTACAAAAATGCTATATTGTTTATATATATTATCTAATTAACTAATAATCTTTTCATCTTTAGTATACTTGTCATATAGCTAACTACTTTTTTGTATCAATCTATATTTGTTTTTTCTTAGCTTTTAGAATTGATCTAAATACTCAGAAATCTAGTACTTTTACTAACTTTTTTAACTTTAATTTATTCTAAAAATATTCTTATCTATATACTATCTTGTGTTTTGGCCTTTTTATTTAGTCTTTATATAATTAATTCAAACTTTGTATTATTAATTTCTATACTATTAAATTCAAAGAATTTATTCAATATATTTATAATACTTTGTAGTAATTCTTTAAAAGCTAAAATCTATATAGTATCATCTGTATAAGCTAATACTAAGACTTTAATTTTTTTTATTTTTAAAATATTTCTGCTTATATCTAATAACTACTTTAAATATATTTGGTATCTAAGTTTTACTTGTTGAATATATACTAATAATAGTATTATTTAATAGGTTTTAGTATAATTTTTTTTTTTTTTTAAAACTTAGGTGATCTTACCCTTCATTTATTAAGAGAAAACATAAAATATGTTATAACA
>CAJVPM010000599.1:0-15933 GCA_910592325.1 Scutellospora calospora
TATGGTGAAAGGGACGCTAAGAGACAGTTGTATATTAATGTTTATGACCTATTTTGAAGGTCGTCTGAGGTATAAGTAGTTTGCTGCATAGATAATAGACTATCTGATTAGTTCTACACTATACTACTATACCTGTAACCTGCCTGTGAGTTATCTATTTAAATACTCTGTTTAACTAACTCATACTGTTACAAACTAATGTTATTATAACACCTAACTGCTTAAGCCAGCTAGCTCATTACAGATCTATTTTTTAACTCTAGCTTAGATCCTTTCAGGATGCTTATTGCTCAACATATTGTAAGCCTACAGAGCTCTGATTAACCTCAAAGCAAACCTACTAGAGCAGTCTGTACTCATTTTATGAATTCACCTAGTTTAGATACTTGTAGATGTTTATACAACTCCAGTTCCTACAGTAGCTCTTCACCAGTTTTCTGTTTGCTAATTTCTTTGGATGTTTTATGAAGTAGATCCTTCCAATTCAGTTAGCTACTAAGTCAAGTTAGTATTGCTAATTCTTCTTGTAGAACAGACTTACTCACACCTCTCTCAATCTACATTTTCAGAGTACAGTTTCTTTTCTGAATCAAGTGTTAGCTGGTATAACTATCAAAAGCTGTACTACTTTATCTACTTGGGATTTCTACTATGCAAGTCCCCTGCTCATAGATCCTATCAAGATTTATTCATGTAATATTATATCTTTTCAAATACCTCATCATACTTCTAATATCCAAATAATATTAGTGCAATATGATTTACAGGATTACAATCTCAGAAACGAACAGAGTTTACCATAAGTTGAGTATAAAGGTCTGAGGAATTATTCAAATTTGTCAACAGTGGGATTTGAACCCCAGACCTCTTGTATGACAGTCTGATAACCTAACTACTACACTAAGATCACTAAATTTTAAATTTTTTTTTTTTATATTTAAGATAGCTTATATTGCTAATGAGATTTTATTGGTTTTGTATATATAATTCTATATTAATAATCTTTACTATTTGTAATTATATAAAAAATATATAACAAGCTATAGTATAACTTTAGTCATTATCTATTTTAAGTAGTTTACTACACAAATAATTAGACTATCTAATTAGTTCTATACTATGCTACTATATTTGTAATCTACTTGTAAGTTATCTATTTAAATATTTTGTTTTTTAACTAATACAGATTTAATTTTATTATTACTACAATATCTAACTATTTAAGTTAGCTAGCTCATTACAGATCTATTTACTCAAATTAGCTTAGATTCTTTTAGTTTATATTATATTTAATATATTGTAAATATTGCAAAGCTAGTTAACTCTAAAGCAAATCTACTAGAATAGCCTATACTCATTTTATAAGATTATTTAGATTAGATACTTGTAGTATTCATATAATTTTAGTTATAATCTTTTATACTTTCACTAATGTCTTATACTCTTTGAATGATTAGATTTTTCTAAATCTAGTTAGCTATCTAACTAATTTAGTATTGCTGATTAGCAGATCAAATTTACTTGTATCTTATATTTAAGTTTTCTTTTTTGATTTTAGATTTTACTAGTATAACTATTGAAGATTATACTACCTTACTACTTAGGATTTCTACTATGCAAATCTTCTGCTTATAGATACTATTAAGATTTTTTACATAATATTATATCATACTTCTAATATTCAATTAACTTGATACAACTTGATTTACAAGGTTACAACTCTAGAAATAAACAGAGTTTACTGAAAGTTAAATACAAAAGTTCAAGTAATTATTTAAATTTATCGATAGTAGAATTTAAATTCCAGACTTCTAATATAGTAGTTTAGTAATCTAACTACTATACTAAGATTACTAAACTAATAATAAAAATTAATAAATATTTACTAATATTTTTTATATAAATAAAATCTAAAAAGTTTTTGTAATAGTAAAAAATTTATAGTAAAAAAATAAAAATAGTAATATCTCTAAATTTACAAAACTTTTTTAATAATTTTAGCATTATTAGAATAAAAATTATTATTTTAACTTTTTATTTGGAAATTTAAAAAATATTTACTTAGTAAAAAAATAATATATATATATATATATAAAAATTCTAGACATCTTTAATCACTAGTCGAATATAAGAAAATTGACCGCTGAATGAAATAGCTGATTCGATATGAATTCGAATGTCGAATATTTAGCTGATTTTATATCGAATAGTTGTACAAATCAGTATACAATTGGATACCGATTGATAATAATATTCGATATAAAATCAGATAAATATTCGACATTCGAATTCATGTTGAATCAGCTATTTCATTCAGTGGTCGATTTTTTTTAAATAAATTGATATGAATTCGACTAACTGATTGATAATAATATTCGATATAAAATCGAATAAATATTCGACATTCGAATTCATATCGAATTGGCCATTTCATTCAGTGGTCGATTTTTTTTAAATAGATCGATATAGATTCAAAACTGAATGATTAAACAATTCAGTATAAAATCAGCTTATATAATAATAAGAAATCAACTAATAATTTTGATCGCCAAATTATATATTTATTATAAATTAAAAAATAAATTACAAAAATTTAAAAAATTAAAAAAAATTTAACTCCTTCGCTTCCTCTGCTCCTCCTCAGCATCATGAGCTGATCTTTTACAGCCTCTATCATCACTACTCTATTCGCCCTCACTTCCCTCATCGTCACCTACATTTTCATTCTCACTATTACTATAATTACTTTTTTTACTATTCCCACCTACTACTCAATCAGGCACATTATCAGGCTGAGGAGCATTTAGCATAGATGAGAATTGACGAGGATGTTTGTATTTAGGCTTATTAGCTAGATCGAGGATGTTTCGTAACAAGTTAGTTAACTATTTAAAAAAAAAAATAAAATAAAATAAATAAAAAATAAAAACAAAATAAAATAAAAAAATAATAATAAAATAATAATAAAAATACAAATAAAATAAAAATAAAATAAAAACAACTTATACCTCGGACAATCTCCAAGATAGGTCATAAATATTAACATACAACTGTCCCTTAGCATCCTTTTCACCATATCCATCAGATATTTCAGGTGAATGAATTTCATTCATCCCTAATAAATTTTTTAATTCAGCCGTATCATATTTGGAGATCTAATCATCCTTCTTTCCGAGAAGATATTTAAATGCTTCAGCACGTCAAGTCATTTTCTATAAAATTAGACCGAAGTTTAATAAAATTTTAAAAAATAAAATTTAGTGAATTATAATCTAAAATCGAACTAAATTTTTAATCTGAATTTAGATTTATTTTAGACTTATAATTTGGAGAATGAACTCAGAAAACCCCTTTAGACAGATAATGTCGAAGGGAGTTTTCTTAGTTCATTCCCTAAATTATAAGTCTAAAATAAACCTAAATTCAGATTAGAAAGTTAGTTCGATTTTAGATTATAATTTTGGGAATGAACTAGGAAAGCCCCTTCGACAGATAATGTTGAAGGGAGTTTTCTTAGTTCATTCCCTAAATTATAAGTCTAAAATCGACTTAAATTCGGATTAGAATTTAATTCAATTTGATTATAATTTGTAGAATGAACTAAGAAACTCCTAATACATTCCCCATTTACCAAATTTGTAAAAATTCATGCATCGGATCTCCAGTAGTTAATATGTATTTGATGATCAAAATGCGTTTTTTGGGATGGATCCTGACGTATCGACTGCGTATTACGAGATGATTTGAGGCATTGGTACAAGATGTTTGCTAGCTCAGTCCGATCTGTATGATATTGCTAACCACAAAGTTTGAGTAAGATGGGAATTATGTTTTTAGCTAGGCGGTCTTTTTGGGCTCCCCAAGTCTCATTATAATTGAGGTCATAGATGCTACCTTTTTCTTTGAGAATAAGGAAGACTTCGTGCTATTGATTATGAAATAAAAATTTATCATTAAAAAAAAAAAAAAACAAAACTAAAAGAAGAATATAATCAAATAGAAAAGACTAGACTAGATAGTAAGCAAAAAAAGCTAATAATAGTTAAAGAAAAAGAGGAAGAAGAAGAGACACTATGCAATTATGAATCCCTTATCACACAGGAAGTCAAAAGGATCAAAGAAAAGGAAGCTAACAAAGGAAAAACAGCAATAGAAATCTTGTTCCAAAATAATCAACCAATAGAGTTCCCAAAGATCACTATAGAAGAAACAACTAGTAGTATTACAAATACAATATTACAAACATACCAAGAAGCTGAAGTAACACCTGAAGCAGAAATAGAAGACTATATTCCACAAGTAGAAGACAAAATCGTAGAAGATAGAGTAGAACAAGAAGTATTAGAATATGAAGAACTACATAGAAATTCTCTCGAAGATAGTTTCTAGGCCCCTAATAAGAACACATGCAAAAGATAAGGGAGTACAAAGCAAAAATAGCATCAATCTCACTCCCTGGCAAGTCTAAAGAAGAGAGAATCAAGTTCGTAGAAAGAACTCTTTACAGAAGCAAACATATAAGCAAAATTAAAGAGTGCTTTACGAATGGGAACTCATAGGTTGTCATCAGCTTTGACTGCTATAAAGGAGTTAAAATCTTAAAAGAAAGGTTAAAGAAAAAAGCAAATGAGTGGTACAATATTTTGTTCGAAGATAACGAGCCAGTGCAGAAGGTATTAGGAAGCAAAAGAGATAACAAAAACAGCAGAAAAATGAACAAGGAGAAAACAAAAAAGGTACCAACTGAAGACAAATTGAATGAAGAAGAAAACGAGAAAGACAAAAGAGAGAAACAAGCCTAAAAAAAGTTAGAAGAAGTATACAACCTTAGAAGAGAGAGATCTGTACAAGATAACAAAAGAAAAGCACTCTCTGAAGAAAGAAAGAATTCCAACAGCAGTCAACAAACAGAAATCAAAGCAATGAATAATATTAGAAATATGATAACAGTTTGGGATCTTCCAAGTTATGCAAAAAGATCACAAATTTTTGAAAATATATGATATTTTGGAAGAGTTAATTATATCGAAATGATTAAAGAAACATATGGAAAAACAAGAGCAGTAATTGATTTTATACCAGGCACTACGGCTGCAGAAGAGCTAGAAAACTTATGGTATATACTATTCGGAGAGAACTGCTTAGTAAGAGTTTCTACTGGGACAAGCAACAGCAATAAACTCAAAGAATGTAACAAGTATACTAGAAGATTACTTGACCTACCAGAAGACACAAATGAGATACTCTTAATAAGACAAGTCAAACGAACTAGTGCTAAAGCTCTACATATATTTAAAAATACTAATGACAATAACAGAAGAAGTACGACAGTATACTTCGAAAACAAAGAAGATATGATAAACTGCTCAAGATTTGCAGTTTATTATTATAATAACAGACTCACGTGGGTAGCAAGCAGAAATGATCTCTACGAAGACAAAAGGTATCAAGAAGATTAAACAGCTCTTGCAAATAACAGTGAAACAAAAAGTATAAAGAGCCTAGGAAAAAGAAAGTAAATAGAACAAGATCAGAGAGGAGAATGCTCTAAATACGTTCAAAAAAGATACCGAAATGTTGAAAATGAGTATGCAACATATGATAATGATAAAATAGATGAGGAAAGTAAGTGGGATTCAGCAATGAATCATAAGGAAAAAAGAAAACTACACTCAAAAAATGAAGAGGTTAATCCATACAAAAGAAGAGAAAGAGTAAGTATGAGAGAAATACTTGAAAATCTAATTGCAATTGCAGAAAAAGAAGACTATAAATACAGAGAAGAGGAGAATATCTGAGAGTACAAGGCTCCAAATCGCTCCTAAATTGGTGTACCAGTTGAACTACAGAGAGCTCAGACTTTGCAAGAAGGAAAACTTGAAAAGTAAAAAAGAGCAAAAGAAAACCTAAACCACAAGAGAACCAGAATCGTAGAGCAAGAGAAAGAATGAAGAGAGGAGTACAAAGAATCAAGCAGAAACTCAAATTTTCAAACTTTGAATATAGCAACACACAATATTAACGGAATAAAAGGAAATCCAACAAAACTTGACCTCCTAACAGAATAGGCAAAAGCAGAAAAAATTAATATTTTAGGTATTAATGAATCGAATATTAATAAACAGCAAGGAAAGTTCAGCTTAGCAAAAAGCTCAGATTATATTAGCTTCTGAACCTCAGCTGAAGAAGACAAGTCAAAAGGTTCAGGAGTGGGACTAATAATCGACAAAAAATAGGAAAAACACATAGGCAGAATAACAAAATGTAGTAGCTATTACATAGATATTTTGTTTGTCTTTAAGAAAGCAAAGATCTTAGTAATAATAGCATACATTCCACCAAGTGACAAAGAAACCAAAAAAATGCTTCAACAACATATCATAAAAAAGATTAGAGAGAATGAGAGAAGAGGTATTAAGATTATTATTATGGGTAATTTTAATGATATCAGATCTAAGGACCTAGATCAAAGCAATGAAGACTCGAAAAGAGCTTGAAAGCTCATACTCCTAGCATGGTTAGAGAACTCAAACTGTGAAGATACTTTCAGACTCATGCACCCTATAAAAAAGAATACACATAGTCAAATGGAAAGTCTAACACAAGAATAGACTATATTTGGGCCTCAAAAGATCTAAGTCACGGTCTTATCAACTGCAGAATACTAAATGCAGAGTGTATTACAGGGAGTGATCACAAGATTGTTTCAGCACAGTTAGTGATAGGTTTCACACAAAAAAGTAGATCTAAAGCATGCACTAAAAGGATGAAAGAGAAAAAACATATTTTAAAATTAGAAAACGTAACAGAAGAAGAATGGGAAGCATACAGCATAAAGCTAGACAAAATGCTTAAAGAAAAGCTAGCTCTTTGCTCTGAAAACTGTGATATAAAGACACAGTATGAAGGGAAAAGTATAGATGAGCTCTGTGATACAATATCAGGTTATATACTTAGTAGCATATACAAAACATTCCCAAGCAAAAGCATTAAAATAGGAACTTGTTCACAACAAGAACCAAAAGAGAGTGATAATATTCTAAAAAAACTAAGAATATTAGGCAAGCTTTGTCACGTATATATAGTAAACAAAGGCAAATAAATTGCTGAAGAAGAAAGATTTTTTTGGTCAAATAAAATCAAAGAACTTAATGAAGATTTAGATACAGAAATAAAAGAAATCATAGAAAGAAGCTGAACAGAGCAAAGAGGCAAAGACCTAAAAACATAGTAGAAGATAATACACACTAAGGCACAACAAGAGAAGAAAAAAGAAGGTCTGATAGAAATAAATAAGTATATAGACAACAGATATGCTGCAATGCAGGGCGAATTAAAACATATGCTAAGTAGCCTTCTAGAAAGATCATCAAACAAAATTAAATTAGACAGAGTTATAGTAGGAAGCAAGGAAGAACTAGTCTTATTTACAGAAGAAGAAGAGGTACAACAAGAGGTGAAAAATTACTTCATAAAACAATTCCAGAAAAGACAGATCAAAAATAACAAATTCACAAGCAAATGAGTCGAAGCATACAGACCTATAGATGAAATAAATGAGAAAATATATTTAATACTAAGTAGAGAAGTGACTAAGCAAGAGTAACAAGAAGTCCTCAAGGGCGTCAAGTCTAAATCAGCACTAGGTACATCTGGAATCACCTATCCTCTAATAAAAAAGACAGGCTACATAGCTCAAATGGTCTTCTTAACCTTGGCAAACAAATGTATCCAAAAAGGAGATATTCCTATGAAGTAGAAGATCAGTCAATTATATCTAATTCCAAAGGGAGAAAATTGGAATTATAACTTGTCTAATGTCAGACTAATTATGCTTCTAGAAGCTTTTCAAAAAGTAGTAGTACACATAATAGGCAAGAGACTAGACAAAGTACTTACAGAGTTTAATATTCTAAAAGGCCCAAACTTTGTAGGTCTATTAGGAAGCAGCATGAGCAGCCTAATTCATATAATAAATAATTCAATAGAGGAGGCAAGAGAGAAAAATAAGGAAATCTAGATCCTCTTTCAGGATATGAAAAAGGCATTCGATTCTATAAGCCTAACTATGCTAGAAAAAGCATTAAAAAGAATAAAACTTCCAGAAATCACAAGAACCTTCTTACTAAATTTATTCAACACAAGAAAAATCAAAGTGATCACGAGTTATGGCTTGACACAAGAATTCATAGCAGAGGATGACCTAGACTAAGGAGAAGTCATCTTACCCCTATTATAGCAAATCTTCTATGACCCACTCCTATGCGTAATCCAAGACCAGAAGAAGATGGGCTATAAAATGAGTTTAAAATGGCCTACAAATTTAAGTTGTAACGAAAATCAAGAAATGAGCTGGAGACAAGATGTCTTGGCATACACAGATGACACTACATGGGTAGCCAGATTAGAAAAAGAACTCTATGAAATTATTAAAATTTCTGATGAATTCTACGAGTTAAATAATATAAAAATTAATAGAAAAAAATTAGAACTGCTCATACTAAACGCAAAACAAAACAAAGAAGACTTAAGGCTTGCCATAAAAGTGGGAAAAAATAAAGATATCATTTATGCGAAAAGGAAAACAGAAGCAATAAGACACTTAAGAGTCTGGATATCTGAAAAAGGTAGAAGCAAATGTGACATTAAAATTATCACAAAAGAAGTAGGAAGAATGTGCAAAGCAGTAAAATTCAAAAAAGCAATAGCTAGTCAGCTAATATATCTAAATAATAGTGTCTTATTACCTAGCATTGAATATAGACTACAAATATCCTTCTTATCAAAATCAAAATACGACCAAATATAGAGGCTAATTTGAATGCTAATTAAAAACAAAATTGACTTAACAAAATTAGTAGCAAACAGCATTTGCAACCATAACGGATTAATAGGCTTAAGATCAATATAGCAAAATCAACTAGCACATCATATTACAGAACTAATGATACGTTTAAACCAAAAGGATAGCATAGGGAAATCTACTCATCTAAGACTAAAAGATGCTCAATTAAAATGCAAATCCAAATATAGTTTGCTAGATGAGAGATGCATATTCAGCTCAACAAGAACTCAAGGCAACCTAACATATAACATTATCAAAAGTATAGCTAAACTTGGTTTTCGATTCCAAGAAACTCGTACAGGTACAAACAATATAGAAGTAAAAGATATCAAGATAGTGAGATTACTATTAGACAAAGATCTGAGAGACTTTATAGATAGTAGAAACCTAAATATATACACAATAGATCAGTTACTAGAAGAGGAGGGAAACAAATTATTCTTCTGAAATCAGATAAAATCAATAAGAGGTTGTGGGAGAAAAGGTCGCAAATCAAACTGGTTCAAATCAATTGAAAGAGAAGTTCTTGCAGATCATAGCTCAAGAAAAGTTGCAGAGAACTTCAAAACTCAAAGCACAAACAGAGAAGCGCTGAAGGCAAGTAGACAGAAAATTAGCACAGATAAAAGAAAGAAAGAATAGGTTATCTTAAAAGAAGAAAATATACTGATAGTAGAAAAAATAGTTAGAAAGACTTAAGAAAAATTCACATTAGTGTACTGGAAATGTATAGATACAGTAGATATACTTCGAACAAGTATAGCAAAATGTGAAGGATGTAGTATTGGTAAAAAGAATGATACCGATTATCTAATTAGCAAGCCAATAAGCAAGTGGCACCAAGTTGTTAGCAAAGCAACAAAAGATGAAATAGGTACGTTCGCTTTAAAACTACCACTCTCAGCCTATATAGATAAATGTGAGCTATTTTCAAAAGAAGAACTCCCAATTCAGAACAGCATTCAGATAAAATACTGAGCATAGAAGAAGCAATAATACAAAGAGTAATCGAAGATAAGAATGTTCAAGAAGATTTAAGAGAGATAGTAGAAAAGCTAAAAGAGGAAAAGGTGTTAGATATTTATACAGATGGGTCACTAGCAAGCGAAGAAATAGGAAATAACAGAGAAAAAAAAATAGGAATAGGCTAGGTAATAGATAATGGATATAATAATAGTTTAAATAGTATATGTTTTAATAGTAGAATAGTTAACTAGCCCTCTTCAACTCGAGCTGAGCTCAGAGCAATCTGGATAGCAATTTTGGTAGTACCATGTAATACTCAAGTTAAGATTTTCTTAGATAGCAAAGCAGCAATTGAAGAAATACTAAGTAACAAATCCTCAACTAGTATTCGAGATTTATTCAAAACTAAGAATAGAAGCTTAATTAGACAAATAAGAGAATGTTGTAAAGCTAAAAATATTGAGTTAGAGCTTATTAAGATCAAAGGTCATAGTAGTAACTTATAGAATGACAAAGTAAACAAACTCGCCAAGCTTGGTCTCAACTCATACAAAATAGTTAAGCCAAAAGATGTTGATATCGATAAAATTAAGGTTCTACCTAAATGGAAGAACAATTTGATCGATTGCTCAATAAGAGCTTTTGTAAACATTACAATAGCAATAACCTACGAAACAGAATGGGCAAAACTAAACAATACAAATGAGCTAATAAATATGAGACCAGCAACTAATAACAATGAGACTATAAATTGGACAAATATATAGGATACATTAAAGAAATATTAAGACAGAAAGTGCACAAGTCTCAAGAAAAGCAAGACTTTAATGTTTAGAATAAAATGCGTGAATAAGTTACTACCAACATGTGACATATACTACCAAAGAAGATCTAAGTTATATAAAGGTAAAACATGTGTAGTATGCTTCAGAACAGAAGAAACTTTTAGCCATCTAGCTACTTGCAAGTTATATCAAGGGATCTGAAAACACACAGAAGAAATAATAATAGAAGAACTAGGTTTGAAAATACTCGAAGAATGGGATCTATCAGTATCAAGTTCTAGTCTTGCAAGTACACTCTTAGGTACAAACTTAGAAGAAAAGATTAAACGAAGAAAGTTACACCTTTGAGATATTACAAGTAAAAAACAAACTAACGATATTAGATTATTGCTAAGCTCCAGATCTAAAGCCAACTGAACAATAAGTTGGCTTATTGATATATTTTGGTCTAATTTTTATGAAAGATTATGGAAGTTTTATTGTAAAGTCATGGCAAGTTGGGAAAAAGAAAATAAGATCAATATACGAAAGAAGAAAGGAAAAAAGAAGAAACAGTCTAGGTTTAGCCTAGCAAACAAAGAGAACAATTCTCCAGAGAACTCTCAAAAGAAAGATTTAGTAGCAGAGAAAAGTGAAAAAATTCTAAAAGATTCAAACAACCAAATCTCAAGGTAGATTAAAAATGCAGAGCACAAGAAATAGTTAAAATTTAAAGTTAAATGGGCTTTCTTGATATAGGCTAGTAGTAGCTTTCTTTGATAGAGTCTAAACAGGTATATTTAAACATATGTTTAGTCTCAGGAGGAAAATGCTGCTATTGCAAATCACACTTAGACATCTTTTAAACAGCTAAGTAAGTCCAGAATTGCAATAAAGAGAGCAGTTTTAAAAGTAGAATAGTTTTTTTCTTTTATTATATATCTGTCTAAATATTTTTTAATATTTCTCCTAATAAAATGAAGGACAAGATCACCTAAGTAAAAAAAAAAAAAAAAAATAGTTAGGTAAAGGAGAGTATTTTTGGTAATAAGATATAAAGTAGTCATAATGGGTTGTAGCATCCATACTTAGAGAGTTGTAATTATATAATTATAATAACAATAATCTAGTATAAAGGTCACTATAGCAGATCACACATAGGTATCTATAGGATAACTGGGTGAGTTAAAACTTAAAAAATTAGATATTGAAGAGTATTTAGCTATTCAATGATGTTTTTCTTGTATAAAAACAAACTTAAATAAAGTTTTGGCATGACTGCTAAATAAAAAAAAAAAAAATTCTCAAAGGAGCAAGGTACTATATTACAAAGAGAATATTAACAACTTAGGTTTTCTATGACACGTGTTTGGCCAAATACATGTTTGTTGTTATTTACAGCATAAGAAATAGGAATTGGAACCGCGAAAAATTATGTTCGTGATTAATCGCGTCGTTTAACTTCTTTAAGTTATACGAGTAAAAATCGTTTAACTATTTATTAATTGTTTGACCATTTATTAATCTTTGACCTTATATTAATCACTTGACTGTTTATTAATCGTTCAACCGTTTATTAATTGCTTGACCGTTTATTAGTCGTTTAATCGTTTAACTATTTTTATAATCAGGGTAACCGTTTATATGATAGTTTAATCATTTGACTGCAATCATATAATTGTTTATATAATTGGTTAACCCATGTAAATATGAAGGGTAACTATTTGGTCTAAAAGTATCTGGAATTAGAACGATGAAAGACGATGGCAAGAAAAGGTAAGTAAATTATGGAAAGATAAATAAATTAAAATCAAGACTCACCTCATTTCTTTTTTCTGTAGATTTTCCACTGTTTTTGTTATCACTTTTGCTTCCTAATACCTTCTGTACTGGCTCGTCATCTTCAAACAGAATGTTGTACCACTCATTTGCTTTTTTCTTTAACCTTTCTTTTAAGATTTTAACTCCTTTATAGTAGTCAAAGCTGATGATGACCCATAAGTTTCTATTCGTAAAGCACTCTTTAATTTTGCTTATATGTTTGCTTCTGTAAAGAGTTCTCTCTATGAATTTGATTCTCTCTTCTTTAGACTTGTCTGGGAGTAAGATTGATGCTATTTTTGCCTTGTATTCTCCTAGTCCTTCGCACGTATTCTCATTGGAGACCCAGAGACTATCTTCAAGAGAATTTCTATATAGTTCTTCGTATTCTAATACTTCTTGTTCTACTATATCTTCTATAATTTTGTCTTCTACTTGCATAATATAGACTTCCATTTCTGCTTCAGGTACTACTTCGGCTTCTTGATGTATTTGTATTACTGTATTTGTAATGCTACTAGCTGTTTCTTCTATAATAATCTTTGGGAACTCTATTAGTTGATCATCTTGAAACAGGATTTCTATTGCTATTTTTTCTTTGTTAGCCTCCTTTTCTTTGATCCTTTTTACTTCCTGAGTGATAAGGGATTCATAATTGCAGAACATCTCTTCTTCTTCCTCTTTTTCTTTAACTATTAATACCTCTTTTTGCTTGCGATCTAGTCTAGTCTTTTCTATTTGATTATATTCTTCTTTTAGTTTCATTTCTTCTTTGTATTGCTTTTCTAGTACTATCCTCTTTTCTCTGCTATTATGCTCAGCTTCTTTTTTTCTTTGCTCTTCTACTGTCAGTAGTTCTTATTCTAATTCGCTAAGTGCTATTTCTAGTATCTCTCTTCCTTTTTCGATAATTATTTTTTTTAAAATCTTGTGCCAACTTCTAGTTGTTTTAATAATTTTTTTGCTAATACCTGTGATCTTTGCTACATAATCATCAATTTTCTCTTGGTTTCCTTCTATTCCTTCTATAACCTTTGTTAGTTTTTTTAGATCTTCTTTTTTAAGTATTGATTTAAGACTGACTACTTTTTTGGTTTTTACTAGCTGGTTCTCTTCCATTTCCTCTCTAGTTAACTTATACTTCTTTTGTTTTTGTATGCCTATTCTTCTCTTAGTTTTAATTATAATAAATCTTGAAATGACTTTCACTTTTTTTGCAAGTTTCCTAAGGATTTGTCCTAATTGCCAGTGATTCTTCCAGTTTTGGTTGAGCATATTTCTTTTTTAGGGTTTAGTATATAACTGTAATTTCCCAAGACGCGTTTGTTTGTTTACCTTGTTTTCCTGTAATTATGTAATGTAAACTAATCTGCGATACAGAGTATTTTCAAATCTCCAGTTTTCTAAAAAAAAGTGACAGATTTTAGGATTTTTATTTTAAAAGTTCTTCTGATACTTCTTTTCAACTGAAGTTTTTCTATTCTTTATCTTGTTATATGTATTTCTTCATTCTCCTTTTTTTTTCTTAATGACTCGAATATTGTTTTCTAATGAGTATTTTGAGTTTTCTTAGTTTTTTCTTCTGCTCCAGAAATGGTCAAAATGATTGACGGAGAGAGTTGATTCCTACCCAACTATTTTTAATTTCTTCAAAATTTTTCCTTAATCTATAATTCTTCATTCTGCTTTTTATCTATCTATTCGTATTCGTCTTATAGGGTTTTTTTCTTTTTCTTCTTTTCTTCTAAACATTTTTTCAAGGTTTAACAATATATTGTCGATTTAAATAATAGATCTTCTTTTCTCCTAGTTTCTTTCTAGTTTCTTGTATATCTTTCTTCTAATTCTTTTGTATTTCTTCTTGAATGCTTCCTAGTATTATTAGTCAAAGTTCTTCTTTGGAGTTGTATCTTTCTACTTGACCTTTCTTTTTCTTTTTCTAATTCTTCCAAAAGTTGCGATTCTCTATTCTTCTTCTACTTAGAACTAACTTCTTTCCTTCTTTTTCTCTCTTTATTTGAATCCATTTTGCTTTTTGCTTTCTTCTCATTCTTTTTTCATTATCTTCTTAGTTTTCTTGATCTTCTTTATAAATTCTTGGTCTTGTTTCTTATTTAAGTTTTTTTAGGACTTGTTTCATTTTCTTTTTTTCCACGTTTCTTCCCTTAGTTCTTCTTAAGTTTTTCTTTTTTTCTTTTGTTCTTCTCTTGTAAACTTCTTCTTTGTTAGTTGTTTCTTTAGTAAAGCTTTCTTGAAAATTTCTTTTCTCTGTAAGCTAATCTTTAGAATTATTTTTTTATTTCGTTGTTTTTGCTTATTGATAGTTTAAGCTTTGAGTATTTCCATCTATCTTGTATCTAATTTTTGTTGTATTTGCTGCATACACTCTTCCTTTTTAATAAGTATAGCACAAAGTTTTGCTTCTTCTATATTTAGTTCCTCAAACATATATCGTATATTTTCTATAACTAAAAGCTCATAGATACTCTTTCCTGTTACTTTAGCTAATTCTGTTGCTACTCTAAGAGATGTCTTGTTAATTTTTATACAGCTTTCTAATTCTAACTTGCTTATTTTCTTCTCTTAAAACAGTTCTAATATTCTTCTTAGCTTGTATATCTGTTTTGCTGTATCTTCTATTTTTCTAAATTTTCTTTTAGAATCTCTTTTTATCTCTGACTTTACATGACTATTCTTTTGTTTTGTTTTATCTATATATCTATTCATCATGTAGCTCTTTGTATATTTGTTTTGTTTGCACTCTATTATATGTTTCTTTTTTGTGTAACCAAATAGATATGCATGACAGTATCAAGTGCAATCCCTACAAAAGTTCGTAAAAAAACAAAAAAATTTGCATTTTCTTAGGTTTTCTTTTGATAGCTTCTTGGCCTTTGCTTCTGAAGCCTCAGCCTCTTAAGAGACTATGTATTTCTTTTTGTTCTCTTTCTTTTTTTCTAAAATCACAAGAATTGTTTTTTATGTTATTTTCTCTATAAATAAAGGTTTTTTATTTATGTATGTTTGTATACCAAAGATTAGCAAGAAGAGTTGAGTGAATCTTATATGTGCTCCTTTGAGAATTTAAAGAATAACTTAAGTATTATATATATACAATTTTTACACTATTTTGGGAGAAATATTAGTTTCTTTTTATTTCTGTTTTTGTTGTTTAAAGTTTTTACCTGTTAGCAGATTTCTTTTATTCAACTATATTATATAATATGTAACTTTGTGTTTTTTGTTATATATATAATTTTTATTTTCTCTCTTTGTGGCCTACTTACCTTGAATTAGTTTGGTACAGAATAGGAGATGACTAAGAGGTTTTTGACTAGGCTATCAGCAGACTATCAAGAAATTAGATTGTTTTGTATATTGAGTATAGAGCTTTTCGAGGAGTAAACTTGTTAGCAAATCAATTGTACTTAGGGCTATATAGATATCTAAGTAAGTTCATAATTGCAATAATCATTCACTAGGTATATTTAGTTGAGCTCATTTATATTAGTGATAGTTACTTGTATTATGATATAA
>CAJVPM010000600.1:0-15926 GCA_910592325.1 Scutellospora calospora
TATAATAACTTTGTCTTATTTTACTTTGTTTGAGGATCTTTCAAGTAAGCTACTTAGCATATATTTCAACTCTCTTTGAATAGCTTTCCATCTTGTATCTATGTACTTGCTAATCTCTTTCATATCCTCTTTTCTTTTTTTCTGTTATATTTTCATATATACTATTTTTAACCAGGTCTTGATTTCTTTTTCTCTAGCTTTAGACTATTGCTCCTAAGTAAGTTTCTCAATTTCTAGATCTAGCCTTTTATTGAGATTTCTGATTTTAGATAACCATTTGTATCTATCTTCTTCTTCTATACAGAGACCTTCTTTCTCTATACACAGATGATATAAGCTTCCTATAGATCTTAGATTTTTTAAAATTATACTACTCTTTCTGATTTGTCTAGGAGCAACTGAATCTACTTTTATTTCTTTGCTTAATAATGTCTTGTATGTACTTTTAAATATACAACCTGAGATAGTATCTCAAAGCTCATTTATATTTTTCTTTTTATACTCTTCTAATAATCTAGTTTTTTTGCTATTTTTATCTATTCTCTTTTTGAGTATTGCTTCTAGCTTCAGGTTATATACTTTCTAATCTTCTTCTGTTGCTATATCTAATTTTAGAACTCACTTCATACTTTTTAGTTTCTTGTTATATACTAGTGATATATTTTTTAAACTAAAGCTTGTAATAAATTATGTTAAAACTATCTTGTGATCACTGTTTGTAATATATTTAGTATCAGAAATTTTGCATTTTATAATGCTTCGACTTAATTCTTTTGATACCAATATATAATCAATTCTTAAGCTTGAGCTTGCTATTTAACTATATATATTCCTTCTTATATATATGTATTTTTCTAAATATATCTTCATAGAGTGAGCTCTCTAGTCAAACTATAATAAGTAGTCTTTGAATTCTTTTAGATTCTATACTATTTTGATCTAATGCTTTAGAGTAGATATCATTAAAATTACCTATTACTATAACTCTAATATTCTTTTTTTTACTCTCTTTGATCTTTCTTATGATCTGTTGTTGTAGTAGTTTTTTGGTTTTCTTATTATTTGGTAGTATATATACTACTATAATTAGAATTTTTATCTTTTTGAATACTAGCAAGATATCTATATAATAGTTATTACATCTCGTTATTCTAGCTATATGTTTTTCTTATTACTTATATAAAACTAGACCTATATCTAAGCTTTTATTTTTTTTTCTTCTGCTAAAGTTCAAAAGCTGATATGTTAGACTCTTTTTTTAGTATAAATTTGCTTTGTTGCTCTTTTATATTTATTTTATTTATTCTTATAATATTTACTTATTCTCTATTAGTCTATTCTATGAGAAGCTCTAATTTAATTATATTCTCTTTTATTTCATTAATATTATGAGTTGCTATATTTAATATTTCAAAATTATTTGACTTGTTTGCTTCTGTTTTCGCTCTAAGCTCCTCTCTCTCTCACTTTGAATTTACTATGATATTATAGTTTCTTTTTCCTTTTGCTTTTTGAAGATTCTTAAGTTTTCCTTCTTATAGAATTTGAACTTTCTGTAATTTAACTGGTATGAAAAATTAGAAGTGATTTGGACTTTATAGTCCTTAAAACTATTTTCTATACTACTATTGTTATCTTCTTTTTCTATTTTTGCTATTAAACTTTCTAAAATTTCTCTCACTTTTTTTTTATCTTTGTTTTTTGTTTCATACTTACTACTTCTGTTTGAATTGTTGCTCCTTTTTATGCTTCTTTTATCTTCTCTTGTTCTCTTTTGGCTGCTTGTTTTTGATATTACTGATTCTTCATTATCTTCACTTGTTTCTAGTATTGAGAGTTCATATAACCTCTATTTGTCTTCTATCCTTTCCTCTAATAGAAACTTATTATACTTTTCTAATTCCTCTTGGTATTCTACTCTTTCATTCTAGACATGTTTAGAGTATTCTTATTAAGGATTGTAATCCATTTCTCTTAACTTTTCAAAACTTTGATACTTTTGTCTAATGAGTTTTCTTTTCTTTCTTCTTAAGACTCTAATTCTTTATTTTTGTATGTACTTCTTCTTATATTCTATTTAAGCTTACTACTGTTATACATAACTGTAAACCTTGAGCAATTAGTTATATCTTTTTCATTTAAAAAATAGACTGTTGCATTTCTTATATTATTATCATTATTGTTCTTAAAGATGTGTAAAGCTTTGGCTTCTATATGTTTAACTTGTCTTCTGAGAAAAACTTTGCTCATCTCTTCTGATAAGTCAGTTATTCTTCTTGTAAACTTGTTATATTCTTTGAGTTTCTGTAAATAGTTCTAATTATAATTCTTACTAAATATTTGCTTATGAATAGTATGCATCAGGAATTATTAATCTCATTTATATTTGCTGAACCTGATATGAAGCTAACTTTAGCTCTTGTTCTGTTTAATGATTCTCTTATCATTTTGATATAAGCAACTCTTTCTAAGTAGCATACTAATTTAAAAACTTGAGTTCTTCTAGTCTAGCTTAGAAGATCCTATATTGTAAGTTGGTTATTACTACTCAATAGATAATTAATTTTGTTAGTTTTCCCTTCTTGTCTATTTTGAGCTCTATTTTCAGTAATACTTTTAGCATTATCTGTATAGGATTTTTTTTTCCTTTACTCTAATACTTCTTGTAGCTCTTTTTGTATATATCTTCTCTTTTAATTTTGTTATTACTTTTCTTGAACTTGGTTGCTATTTTATCTTGTATAGTTTCTTTACTAGTTAGTTTCTTATTTATTTCTCATATTAGTTTGAGCTTCTCATATTTTTCTTTAGAATTTTCTAATCTAATTTGAACTTCTTCAAATCCTTTCTTGCAATCAAAGATAATCACACACTATTGATTTCCTTTAGCAAACTTTTCTGAGATATCTTTTATTTATATATTTTATCTGAGAAGCTATCTTAATAATTTGATTCTATACTCTATGCTATCTTCTGTAATATTTATTGCTACTACTTTTGCAGTTATATTCTTTTTGTTTTTGTAGATATCTTTCTTTAGTGCCTAGATACTTTCTTCTAGTATACTATTTCTATATTCTTCTATATTTGCCTCATCAATATGTTAAAGCTCTTTACTTGTTTTATTGTTATTATCTGCTATCATATCTATATTTGTAATTATTTTTATCTTTTATCTCTTTGGTTAATGCTTTTTTAGATTTGTCTACTAATATCTCTTTAGTATCTCTGACTATTAATATTAGCATACTAGATATGTTATAACTACTGATTAGCTTATATAATTCTAATTCTACTTTTATAATAACTTCTTTGAGATCAGACTTTTCACTGATAAGCTCTTTTTCTATTAATTCTTTATGATCTATTATGTAATAACTTTGTTTATTCTCTCAGTTATTGTAGCTCTTTTGATTACTGCTCGCTAGTACCTTGCAACTTTGATAATTTCTAAATCAATTTCTATTAGCCTTGCTATTATTTGATTTAGATGTTCTTCTAAACCTAGAACTAAGTTGCTACCTTCTATTGCTATTTTACTTCTATATTTTTATATAATTTTATAAATTAACTTTGTTGTTTTTTCTTTATTCCATATTTCTTTTTAGTTAGTTACTTTTTTTTGCTTTTATCCAGTAAATAATTTGAAAATTCTATATATTATTATTAAAAACCTCAGAAGTTGTCTGGTTTTAAGTAGGTGTCTATTCTCTATATTGTTGCTATCACATATTAAATCTTATTATATGTTAAATCTTGCTACGTGATTATTGTTTATACTTCTTATTTATATATTTTATATATCTTACTCTTTTAGTATCTTGATATTCTATTTGATATTATCTGTACTATCTAATTTGGTATAATAATTAACAAAAATTTTCAGGGTTTTGTTGTTTCCTCAGAAAAAAAATTTTATAAATGAAAATTCTTTATAAAATTTGGTTTTCTAGTCTTTTTCTTTAGTCTGAGTATTCTAGAATTTTGTTTTCTTCTATTACTATATATGATTTCTTTATCTGCTCAACTTTATTTAGTAGGAGTTCTTGAGTTTTCTTATGAAAATTTTTGACTTTTCTATATGTTGATCTTCTGCACTAAAATTGGTCTAAAGGATCTGCAAAAAGAGTTCATCTTATTTTTTGAAATATATTATTATTATTAACTATTTAATATTATTATAATTATATAATATAGAAAATCTATTTAGTAGAATAGCAAAACTAATAATAACTCTTATAAAAATATAATTTTATAATTAAATACTATGCTAATAAATAGCTTTTTTATATAAATAGTTTATCTAGAACCAAATATTAAAAAAGAAAATAAAAAAAAATTAAAAATTAAAAAAATTAATTAAATATTTAAATGAAAATCTAAGAAACAGAATTTAGTTTAGATTCTGGTATTTTAATACTAAATAAAAAAAATAATTTAAAATAAAAAAATTTTTAAATAATTAAATTAATAATAGAATCTAAAAAATATAAAATCAAAGATTTAGTAATTTTAGTGTAGTGGTTAGATTACCAGACTGCTATACAAGAGGTCTGGAGTTCAAATCCTACTGTTGACAAATTTGAATAATTACTCAGATCTTTGTATTTAACTTATAGTAAACCTTATCTGCTTCTGAGATTGTAACTCTATAAATTAAGTTATACCAAGTTGATCAAACATTAGAAGTATAATATAACATAATATTAAATAAATAAATCTTGATAGGATCTATGAACAGAGGATCTGTATAGTGAAACTCCAAGTTGGTGAAGTAGTACAGCTTTTGATAGTTATACTAGCTAATATTTAATCTAATAAGAAATACTACTGAGAAAGATGTAGATCGAAATAGGTGTGAGTAAGTCTGTTCTACAGAGAGAATTAGTAACACCAACTTGGCTTAGCAGCTAACTAGATTTAGGAAGATCTGTTTTATGAAATATTCTAAAAGGGAAAATACAGATACTAGTAGAGAGCTACAGTAGAAACTAGGCTTATATAAACATCGTAAAAGTCTAAGCTAGGTGAATTTATGAAATAGCACAGATAGCTCTAGTAGGTATGCTTCTGAGATTAACTAGAGCTCTTCATGCTCACAATATAATAGGCTATATATATCTCGAAAGGATCTAAGTCATATAGTAAATAGATCTATGAGCAAGTTAGCTAACTTAAGTAATTAATATAGTAGTAATATTAGTTTAGAATAGAAAGAGAGTTAATGATCAGAGTGTTTAAATAAGTAAGCCACAGGTAGGTTGCAGATATAGCAGTATAGTATAGAACCAACAGATAGTTGATCATCTGTATGGCAAACTACTTAAATTTGATAATAACTAAAATTGTATATATAGCTTATTGTATACTCATTATATAACTATAAAACCTTAGGAGATTATCCTTGTGATAGCTCTATAATAACAAATTAATAAAATCTAATCAGCAAAAAAAGCCACTATAATAATAAAAAAAAATATAAAAACATAGTAAAGTATTTAACAGAACTAAAAATACTTTCTGAATTAGATGAATAATATAACTACAAACTCAAAATAGATTATAGTACTATATTATTCAAGAAGAAATTCTATATTATAAAAATAAAAAAGAATTATAATTTCTATTAAAAGTTATATAGCAAAATGAAGTGAAAATAATTCTAAATATAATTTATAAAAGTGCTATAAAAGAATATTTAGATAAAATAATTATTATCAAAAAGTTATAAATAATATTACTAGCTACAGATAATTTTAGATATTAAAAATTCTATAAAATAATGCTAAATTTATTAATAAAGAAAATACTTGATTATATATGAACTTCTGCACTCCTACAAGCTTGCTTAACTATTTGAGCAAATTGAAATAGTTTTTGTTAAACTATTATTATTAATGAAAAGAAGTAACAAATACTTAATTATAATTTCAGAATTTTTTACTAAGTAGTCTAAGACAAGAGTACTAGCTAACTACAAAGCTGAATTAGTAGCTTTCTTTTTAGTAGAAGATATAATCAGAAGTTATAAGTATTTAAAAAAAGTTATAATTAACTAAAGAACTTACTTTAAAAATTAAATAATAAAAGACCTATGCTAAAGATTAAGAATTAAATATATAATATCATTAAGTTACTACTTTCAAATAAATAAACAAATTAAAAGATTAACTATACTTTGTATAAAATATTAGCTAAGTATATAAGTTATTACTAAGAAGACTAGAACAAATTGTTTAATTAGTATTATATGCTTATTAGATATTAAGTTATAATATTAAGAAATTAAGCTTTTTTTTTTAGTTTATAGCTAAGTTATATAATTACTTGTTAAATTATATATTTTTATATACTCTAGCAAAAAAATAGTAAAGAATAGATTCAATTAATAATTTCAATATAAATTATAGCTTTAATAGATGAATTAAAAAAAGTATATATCTTAGTATTTAAAATATTAAGAAGTTCTAAGCTAAACAAAAATAAAATTATAACTAGCAATACTTGCTAAAAAGTTTTATTATTAAAAATAAAGTTTAGTACTATAATATAAAGAATAATATCTAAAAAAGTAGAAAGTTAAAATTGTTTTTTTTTTTTTTAATTTTTAAGGTGGCTTACATTGCTGAGTGATTTTTATTAATTTGATATATAAGGTTCAACATAGGGTTCCCCTACAGTTTTCAGTTATATGAAGAGTGTACAATAAGCTACACGTACAACTTTAGTTATTGTCTAATTTAAGTAGTTCGCTATGCAGGTGTTAGACTACCTATTAGTTCTACACTATGCTGCTATACCTGCAACCCGCCTGTGAGTTGCCTATTTAAACACTCTGTTCAACTAACCTATTTCTGTTACAAACTAATATTACTATAATACCTAACCGTATACGCTAGCTAGCTGGTTATAGATCCATTTTTTGATACCAGCTTAGGTCCTCTTAGGATGCATGTTGCTTATTATATTATGAGCATGCAGAGCTCCAGTTAACCTCAAAGCAAACCTACTAGAGTAGCCCGTGCCTATTTCATGAACTCACTTAGCTTAAACCCTTGTAGATATTTGTACAACCCTGGTTTCTTCTGTAGCTCTCTACCAGTTTTCTGTGTCTATCTTCTCAGATGTTTCACAAGGCAGATCCTTCTAATCCAGTTAGCTACCAAGCCAGGTTGGTGTTACTGATCCTCCCTGTAGAATGGATTAATATGCACCTGACTCAATCTGCATTTTTGATGATAGTTTCCTTTCTAGATCAAGTGTTAGCTAGTGTGACCATTGAAAGCTATACTACTTCACCAACTCGGGATTTCTACCATGCAGGTCTCCTGTTCATAGATCATTTTATATGCATATCATCCTGTAATTAACTGCTGCTATACTAATGTTTTTTCCTATCAAGATTTATTCATGTACACATATCATCCTGTGATTAACTGCCACCATACTACCAATGTCTGATTGACTTGATGCAACTTAACTTACAGGGTTACAATCTCAGAAACAAACAGAGTTTGCCATAAGTTAGATATAAGGTCTGAGAAATTATTCAAATTCGTTGACAGTGGGATTTGAACCCCAGACCTATTGCATAACGATCTGGCAACCTAACCACTACACTAAGATTGCCAGACCTAGAAAGTTAAAATCTTAATAGTCTGAACTTTACTGAATTCATAAAGAATTTTATAATAGTAGTATTTGTAGTTAACTATTATTTATCAATTTGACTAAATCAATATTTAAAAATTAGCTTAGCTAGCTAAATCAAAATCAATTTTCTAAATTCTATTAAATTTTCAAAATATATTAGAGATTTTTTCAAATTAATTTTCTTTTTAAAATTTGTCAGAATTCTACTATAACTAATTAGTTACTTATAAAAGCAACTATTTTTGTTATACAAATTATAAAAATTTTTAAAAAGATTATAACTAATCAAAATTATAGAGTTTTAAAATAAAAATATATCAATATTGAAAATAAAGTAAAATAAAATTAATTAAAAACTATATATTAGAGTTCATAATAAATACTCTAAGTCTAGTTATAGTAGACAAGTATTTTTATTTATTTACTAATTAATTTATCTATTTATTAATTAATTAACTAATTCTTAACTTTATTAATAAAAATTTAATAACCTTTAATATGATAAAGCTCTATATTTAATCTAAAGTCTAGTACTAAGCATTATACTATATATAATTTTTACAATATAATAATTACTCTATTAATGAAAATATTTATAAACTTAGTTTAATATATAAGCTTTCTCAAAAATATATTGCAACACTAGAATTAAATTAGGTTTAGATTAAGCTAAATATCACAGAAGTATAATATATAATATTTATATAATGTTTAATCTAATCTAAATCTAATTTAAACCTAATCTAAATCTAGTTTAAATCTAAATATATTATAATATATTTAGATTTAAACTAGATTTAGATTAGATTTAAATTAGATTTAAGTTAAGTTTAGATTAGGTTTAAATTAGGTTAAATATCATATGAATATTATATATTATATCTCTATAATATTTAGTTTAATTTAAACCTAACCTAAACCTAGTATTGCAATATATTTTGAAGAGACTTATAATATAATTAGTTAAAATCTTATTTTAAAAAATAAAGAAATTTTTATTAAGTAAAAGTTTTTTATATATGTAAATAACGTTGTAAACTTCTTTTTTCTAGTTTTAATAATAGTAAACAACTTTTATATAATATTTACTTTATAAATTTTTAATATTGCATCTTTAAACACAAATATTTTACTAAATATAAGTTTAATTTTAATAATTTTACTATTGTTAAAACTAAAAAAAAATAGATATCATAGTACTTATCTATTAAAGGTATTGAAGTAAGACTTATCTAATAATATCTAAGTTTATAGTAGTAAAGTTTGTAATATATATCAGCTTGAGTACTTCTCAAAGTAAAATAATATAAGGTTAAAATTAACTTAAAGTATAATAATTATAGTAAGTAAGATAAAACCAGAGAGTTTAAATAGAAAATCTTCTAAGAGATTTCAGATATAGCAACTAGTATTAGTATTGGCAAATGATCTAAGTTATAACATTTTTTTAATATGACTTTAGTCATATAATTATATAACTTATCATAGATCATATATATAAGTCATATTAAATAATAGTAAAAAAAATTTTTGTTATAAATTTTTCTATATTAAAAAGGTTATAAGTCATATCAATATTTATTATAACCAAATGACCTATAACAGATCATAGAGATTATATAGATTATTTAAGGTCATCTGCAAACACTGACTAGTATAGACCTTTAAGTAGACTATTTAAATTAGATAACTTAAAATTATACATGTAGCTAGTTATACTCTTACAATATGTATCATATTCTGTAATTATAAAACTAATAAAAGTTAAGCCAATAGTATTTGTATAAAGTAAAAAAAAAAAAAAAAAAGGTCTGATAATCTTAGTATAGTGGTTAGGTTGTCAGATTACTATACAAAAGATCTGAGTAGGGTTGTTAATAGAGTACTCCAAGCTATAATAAAATATATAAACTACTTCAGTTTAAAACTGGAGTAGTTTATATGTTTTATTATAGCTTGGAGGACTCCATTAACAACTCTAGGTCTGAGGTTCAAATCTTACTATCAACAAATTTGAATAATTACTTGAATCTTTGTTTCTAGCTTATGGTAAACTCTGTTTATTTTTGGAGTTATAACTCTATAAATCATATTGTACTAATATCATTCAGATATTAGAAATATAATGAGATATTTGGCAAGACGTAATATTATATAAATAAATCTTAATAGGATTTATGAGCAGAGGACCTATATAGTAGAAATCCTGAGTTAGTGAAGTAGTATAGCTTTTGATAGTTATACCAGCTAATGCTTAATTCAAAAAAGAAACTATTATCAAAAGATACAAATTGAGTTAGATACATATAAATCTGTTCTATAAGGAGAATTAGTAACACTAACCTGGCTTGGTAGCTAACTGAATTAGGAGGATCTGCTTCATAAAACATCTAAGAAAATAGAATACAGAAAACTAGTAGAGAGCTATAGTAGGAACTGAGATTGTACGAATATCTACAAGGGTCTAAACTAGGTAAATTTATAAAATAGGTACAGACTACTCTAGTAAATATACTTTAAGATTAACTAGCTCTGCAATACTTATAATATATTAAGTATAATATATCCCAAGAAGACCTAAGCTGTTTTGAATAAATGAATCTGTAATGAGCTAGCTGGCTTAAGTGATTAGATGTTGTAGTGATGTTAGATTAAATCTATATAGGTTAATAAACAGAGTGTTGAAATAGGTAACTCATAAGCAGGTTACAGATATAGCAATATAGTGTAGAACCAATTAAGTAGTCTAATTACCTGTGTAGCGAACTACTTAAAATAGATAATGACTAAAATTATACATGTAGCTTGTTATATACTCTTCATATAATTACAAATAGTAAGGACTATTAATATATATCCTATATGCAATTCTAATAAAATTCCTTCAGCAATATAAACTGTCTTAATAAAAAAAAAAAAAAAAAGAGTTTTATAATTTTACTTAAGAGTATAAAAAATCTTTACTTGATAAAAAATTTTTTTATTTTTTAAAAAAAAATTTTAACTAATTATATAAATTATAAAATTAGTTTTTTACTTAAAGGATATAATAATGAATAAAAAATATAACAACTTTTTATGTTGATCTTCTGACCACTTTTTTTACAAAAATCTGACTTATGAAAAATTTTTTTCTGCTATAACAGATAATAATATTCTTCTCTTTGAGCTTTCTATGATATATTGTGAGTAAATAACTTCTTTGTATAATCTCTTTTTAGCTATGTTATCTGAATATAACTTCTAGATACTATAGAAAAGTAGTAGATATAAGAAAAAGTGTCAAATATTTCTGTTATTCTAAGTAATACTTACTAGTAGTTTGCTAGTACAGAGATAGCTAGTTTAACAAGTATTTGTACTGTTTTGACAAGAAAACAAGTAGCAAAATCATACTCTTCTAGAAATAGCTTTCTCTGATATTGTCTTTTAGATTTTTTCTTTAACTCATTAGTATTTTTTTGGAGATTTGGCTTACTCCTTCCAAAAGATCTGCAACATGTATTAATAAAAATAATTAGGTAGTAGCTTGTTGTTTTCTATGCTATAAACAAACAACAAATATATGTTAGGCCAAATACATACTATAGGAAACCTGAGTTGTTAATATTCTCTCTATAATATAGTACTTTATGTCCTTGAGAATTTAAAGAATAACTTTAGTATTATATATACACAATTTTTATATTGTTCTGAGAAGAATATTAGATACTTTCTGTTTTTGTTTTGTATTGTTTAAAAGTTTTTACCTATTAGCAGATTTCCTTTATTCAACTTTATTATATAACATATGACCTTATATCTTTTGTTATATATAAAATTTTTATTTTTTTTTTTATTGTTTACTTATTTTGAATCAGATTAGCATAGAATAAGAAGTGAACAAGAGATTTTTGACTAGGCTGTCAACAAGTTATCAAGAATTTGAATTTGTTCTATATGTCTTTATACAGAAACTTTTGAAGAATAAATTATTAGTAGATCGATTGTACTTAGGGCTTCTGAAGGTATTCAAGTGAGTCATAAGTGAAAATTCAATATGTTAGTATAATTAGAGAGCTTTTTTAAACTAGTATTTTTTTTTTTTTTTTTTATACAAATGCCATCAACTAAAACTTTTATTAGTATTGATAGTGAGTAAATGATACATATTGTGAGAATACAACTAGTTATATATACAACTTTAAATTATTTAATTTAAATAGTTTGTTCAAAGGTTCTATACTAGCTACTATATCTGTAATCTATTTAAAGATTATCTATTTAAATCTTTTAGCCCTATAACACTTACTCGTATTCTATCTTTATTTTACTAAAGTTTGCTTAACCCCATGCTACTTCTCTTTTTAGAAGATATCTAAGCTAATATTAGTCTACAAATTTTATAATTTGGAGCCTAGACCCTATCACAAAGTATTTCTTTACCAACTCTCTAATCAATAGAATGCTGTGGTATCTAACTATACTATGCTATATCTTAATTTAGCTTGCATATACTCTTGTTTAATATTTATACAAACCTAGTTTCTACTATAGCTTTCTACCAGATTAGTTATCTGTGCCTTCAGATATCACATGAGATAGGCCCTTCCAAATCTGGTTACCATTCAAATTAGTATTGCCAAAAGTCATCTGTATCTCCAGATATTATACAAAACAGATCTTCTCAAATCTAGTTAGCTGTTAAGCCAAGTTGGTATTGTCATATGACCTTAAGTAATAGACTTATACGTATTCATTCTACTAATCTTTTTGTATGTAGGTTTCCTAATGTACTTACTTGCATCTACTCACTGATCTTTTCATATGTAGATTTTCTTTCTCAGATCAAATGTTAACTAGTATAACTATTAAAATCTATACTACTTCACCTAACTTAGGATTTCTGCTATGCAGGTCCTCTGTCTGTAGATCCTATTAAGATTTATTCATATAATATTATGTTTCTCAGATACTCTATCACACTTCTAATATCTGAATAATATTAGTGCAATATGATTTATAGAGTTACAACTTCTAGAAATGAATAAGGTTTACCATAAGTTGAATACAAAGGTCTAAATAATTATTCAATTCTGTTGATAGTGAGATTTGAACCCTAGATATCTTGCATGACAGTTCAACAACCTAACTACTATACTAAAATTATCAGACCTTTTAAACTATTATTAGTTATAAAGATATGATATAAGGAATATCTAATATATTATATTATACTTAGATATTTTGTAGTATGTTTATATTGTATTATTAGTTTTAAATTGAATAAAATGTGAGTAGCAAGATCCTCTCATTAAAAAGAAAAAATAATATAATAAAGAAAAATTTTTTTTTGAATTTTTTTTTTTTTTTCCTTTGACAGTCATATTATAAACTTTATTAAGTTGTTAACTATGGCCTTAGCCAAGTTACATAATTATATAATCTACCTAATTTACTAAGTTTAACATTACTCAGCTACTACTAGAGTACTCAGGTGTGACCTGTCACACTAACCAAAAAGCTAGAACAATTTGTCTAACTGTATTAAAGAAAACTCCACCAACTTATTTTTCTCTCTTTAATTTATTTTTTGACTACTTTTTCTACTAATACTACTACCCATTTTTTTTTCTTTCTTTTTTCTTTTTTCCTTTCTGTAAGCAATACTTTTCTCCTTTTATCTGCTTGGATTCTCACTTTTGGCTTATTTTCTTCTACTCAGTTTCTTTTAAACTTCATCATAATTCTTTTATTTTTTTTCTAGAGGATTACCTTTTTATATCACCAGTTTTATATAACTTCTGCAAAGCTTCTTTGGGTGATAAAAAAAATACTGTCTATCCAAGATCTCATAACATCTTTTTCTTGAGCTAATGCATATATATCTTCAGCTATTTTCTTTTCCTCGAGTCTAATTATCAGCTCTTTTCTTCTTTGAAAAAGGCTTTCCTTATCTTTTGAGAAGATAATCGTTTTGATTTTTGATATCAAATTTGGGTCATTAATTTCCTCAAGTTGGATTTTGTTAATACCTTCTATTATTGCTTTCTCAATTTTCTCCTATGACTCTTGCAGAGCTAAGCAGCTTATCAGATGATCTAGATCTTCTGAAATTTCTTCTTTGCATAGAATGTAATGATCACTTTTATATTGCAATAGCTTTCTTTTCTTAAGCTTACTGAGTGTTAGAAGACTATTTAACAAGTACTTAATCTGCATGATAAGATTTTTGCTATCTTTTATTGAAAGACAATTTATTCATCTCTGTTTCTTAATCCTCTACTATAGCCTTTTCCAGTTATACTTTGAGCTTTCAGCTATGCTATCCTTTCTTTGGTATGCCTACTCTGTATCATTATATCTTTTTGTTAGCTTTTTTATGAATTGCTTAACTGAGCTCTCGATTCTGTTTGTTTTCCATACTATATCATAGCTAAAATTTTCACTTTTAACTAGATCTAGATTTAGCAAAAAACTTGACTTTCTGCCTTCTTTTGCAAGTCGATCTGCTTCATTGTTCTATCTATTATCAGTATGGCTTTAAACTTTTTTAAGCTCTAATTTAATACCTTTCTGCTTAATGAGTAATACAATTTTTTCTAGAATAATTCTATTATCCACTCTGATCCATCTACTATATTATTCGATCTTGCAGGCTTTGGTTATACTCTCTATCGACTATTCACTATCTGTGAGAACTCTAACTATTAAATTGTATTATGCTAATAATAAAACTACTCAAACTCCTATTAGCTCTGCTTTGGTTGATGTCAGTCAGTTAACAACTTTCAAATTTCCTGAGCTAACTAAACTATTTTCTACTTGATCTACTACTACCTATTCTACTTCTATATTTCTTTTATCTTTCCCTTTACCTAAGGACTCATCTGTATAGAATTCTATTTCCTTACTTTCTCTTAACATAATTTCTTATATTTTTTCTTTTAACATACTTGCTAATTCTATACTAAAATTCTGCTTTTCTATAATTTCAAGTTCTCGTTTCTTAACTGCTCTTAAGCCTATAAGAGAGTATTCTCTCCTTTCAGCTTCTTAGTAGTCTCTACTTGTAGCTATTAATTTAAGTGAGAAATCTATTATCTCTATTTCCTTATTCATGCAGTTTTTTGGAATTACTCCTAGAACCTTTTGTTTTAGTTGTCAGACTCTGTATTCTTTATATGCTTTTTTTCTGTTGCTAATACAATTTTTGTATTTTCTAATTTCTCCTTGCTTCTCTATATTCTCCTTGTTCTCCCAGTACTCTAGAAGTATACTGTCTTCTTTTTTCTTTTGCACTTTCTCTATTTTTCTGATTTTGCTAAGACTATCTTCATAAACTACCCATTTATAGTTCTTTTTGTCCAAAGAAATTTCTTTGAGTAAGTTTTGCAAATATAGAGACTTTTTTATACCTGTCTTAAATTTATCTTTTATTTCTCTTTTCTCCTTGCATATTAGTACTCGCTCTTCAATTTTCTTGAACTATATAGCTTTTTTACCTTTCTTGAATTTCTTTTTAGCTGTTTTAAATTTCTGCTATGTTATTAGATGAGATTCTTCTAGATCTAAGATTTGCTCTAACAAAAGTATATCGAGGTCACAGAGTATTTTAGCTATCCTAATAAAAGTTTTCTTTTCTATTAGGCTTTTAATTAGTATTCTGCTAGGTTTAACTACCTACTCCTTCTTGTTAGCTAAAATTTCTAGACCTAAATTTAGATTGTCCTGACTAACTAGACCAGCTAAATTGTTTTTAAGCAGTTTTCTCTCATCGTCTCTAGCTTTTCTGTCTAGATACTATCTGTACAACTGGTAATTTGCTGTCCTTGCCTGATTTTTATTTCTGTTATACTTCTGACCTCACAATTCTTGTTTAGTCTACTTATAAGACTTAGTATTTGTTTGGTTTTCAATATATTCCATAGCATTCACATATTGAGTATCCCACTATATGACATTACAAAATTTGGAGCTGTTCTTGCAAAACCTATCTTGTTCTTAGCAGTTATTACATATGGTTACTGGATCTTTTCACATTCATCCTTAGTTAGATAGATGTTTTGTAGCATATATTCTAACTTTGGTATTAGACAAACATTGTTTATATATAGTACTTGGCTCGTAAAGACTATCTTCTTTCTAATTGTATTAGCAAAGAGTCGTACTACTTGTTTGGCTTTAGCTATTGTCTGTTTCTTGCCAAATCTTTGCCCTATTCAGATTCCCAAAAATCTTACTGCTTCTTTTTCTTTTGTTGCATAGATTTCTTGTTTCTTCACTACTATTTT
>CAJVPM010000601.1:0-15913 GCA_910592325.1 Scutellospora calospora
AAAAATGTAAATCATTACTATATTTAGGCAATTATGCAGGCAAATTTGCCTGCATCCCTCTACAATCTAAGGGATAAGTAAAACAGTTAGTATTTTATATAAAAAATTTTTAATTATATATAAATTTTTATCTACATATTACTTTTAAACAAATAGAATATTTGAATAACTTAATAGAATATTATATGAATCTTTTATTAAAGTAAAAAGAACTGATAAATAGAATTTATATATACTAGCTATATTGTTAGTATACTAATTAAGAAATATACTACAACAGGATATATATTATTTCACCTTGTATATAGCAAACAAGCAACTTTACTAATTAAAACAATTCTACTGATAGAGCTTGTAGAAAATAAAAAAATAGACCTAAGTAATAGTATACTATAACAAGTATATAAATTAATAAAGAAATTATCTTTATATCACTAAAATACAAAAGATAATATAGAGAAATTATAACAAAAACAAAAAGAATATATAGATAAATAAGTTTACTTTGAAGATTTTGAGATAAAAAAAAAAGTTTGGATATAACAAAAAGATATTGAATACTCTTAATTAGCAAAATTTGAAAATAAGAGAATTAGACCTTATATAACACAAGAGAAATTAGAAAATAGAGTCTATAAAATAGGAATACTAGATAGAAAAATATTAAAAAGATATTATAATAGTGATAGACTTGTTAAATATTATAAGAAACAAGTATATGAACTAATAATTGTTATTTAAATTTCTAAAAAAATTTTTTATTAGATAGATAAAATTAATGAAACAGATATTATATAACTTTAAAAATATAAATATTATTAGAATTCAATAAAAATTTTTTAAAAAAAAAAATTTATAAAAAGAAATAAATAAATTAATATTATAATCTTAAACTTTAATCACTTTATAAAATTTTCTTAAAGAATAATACACAGATCCTATATTACAATATCACTTTTAGATTACTTTACAAAATATTATTTTGTCTAACAATAAAGATATTATTTAACAAATTGATCTTACTTCTATAATTACCAAAACAGAGAATATAATTAATAAACTAAAAACAAATCTACTTACTTTAAATATACTAGAAGATGAACTTTTTATCTTAAATAAAACAGAATTAAAGCTAACTAAACTTTTTACTTCAAGTTTTGAATAAGAAAAAGTTCAACAAATTTATAATAAATTAAATTAATAAAAACAATTTACTGCTATAAGTTAAATAAATCTTTTCTTAGCAAATACTTGAAAGAGTTAAGTAAAGAAAATACTTGACTAATTAAAAAAAATGCAGAATTCTAAAGCTAAATTTATCAAAAAAACAGACACAACTCTCCTCACTGATTACCTAAACTATTATGGAGCAAAAATTTTTTTATTACAAAATAATTTACAACTCTAGGAAACCTAGCAAAATAGTAGTTATTAAATAGAAGTGTAAGTTGTATAGTTCAGTATTTTTTATATAAGAAGCAAAAAGACCTAGCAGGTAATAATGCTATTATTTTGGCTGAAAGTTTACATTATAGTATTCTAAAGAAAAAGAAGAAGAAAAGAAGTAGTAAAGAGGAAGAAGAAACAACAAATAGTGTTTTGTACTGAGACAAATACTCAAATACTCTTTTCTTTCATAACTAGTTTTTGCAAACAACCTCTTCTATCCTTTGATCAACAAAACTGATATGATGACTATAGCTTTTTTCATTTTAAAAAAAGTAAAGATTCTGGCTCACTCCAACAAAAGATCAGCACTTATATTACCTTCTATTTTGGAAAAGTTACATTTTAATTGTTTACAAGTTGATTAACATATATGAAGCTAACACAGATCTGCTTACGTAAATAGAATAATAGCTAATGAGAAGTTATACTTGAGATTTATAATATATATATTAGTACTATAAATAATTTTTATTTTTTATGCTTTAGCACAAGCTATAATAGTATTTTCTATCTTAATTATCTTTTTTTCTGCCTTTTTTTTCTTCTTTCATTTTATTTTTGTGTATTCTTTTTTTTTTATATAAGCAGTTTTTTTCCATATATTGTTATCTTCTCTTTATTTTCTTATTATTTGTTTTTTTTTATTAGTCAGTTAGAATACAAATCCTTCAGCTCAAGAAGCTAGAAGAAGAAGGTTAGAGAATTAGGTAATCTTAATAAGAATAGTATATAGTAACCTTCTATTAATTGATTGAATATGACTTTGCTTAGGCAAACTGTTCTCTCAGAAGAAAAATTTGACTATTGCAGTTAGATCATATCTGAGTACTGTCTAGCAGCTAAGTGAGTCTGAAATTGTAAAGAAAGGATATTTATGTAACTAGCTTAGTTTAGTTTTTTTTTTTAAAATTCAGCAGTCATGCCAAGATTTTATTTAGATTTGCTTTCTATTTAAAAACAACATTATTTAGCTATATACTATCTAATATCTAATTTTTTAAGCTCTAACTTATCCAGTTATCCTAAAGATACCTATGTGTGATCTGCTATAGTAACTTTTGTCCTATACTTAAGTAGCTAAAAAACAATAGACTACAAATTAATATAGGAAAGATGCTATAGCTTATCATAACTAATTTTACATCTAGTTAGTTAAAATTCTCTTCTTTACTTTCCTTGCTATGCTATTTATCACTATTTTAAGACTAATGTTACAACTTTCTGTATTCTTATCTATTCTGCAGTTTGTTTTTTTTCTTGATAATCTTTTTTTTAGAACATTTTTTCCTTTTTCTTTCTGAGCGTATTTTTCTTTCTTAGAGATTTTTTCCTTTTTCTTCTAAGCTTTCATATCTTTGCATCAGTTTTTCTAAACTTTCTTATATACCAGTTCTATCCAGATATTCTAGTACAGGCTCCAGAATTTAGTTGTTATACTTTCAGATCTGATGATATTTTTGATTCTTTTGGCATCTTTTTTACACAGTATACCTTTTAATCACTCTTTTCTCCTTTGTTGTTTTGTTTTCTGCTCATATTGGATTACTTAAGCTATGCTCTTTAAATTCTAGTTTTCTTCTTTTCTTTTATCTTCGTCAAGCTATTTCTATACTTCATCTTTGATTTTTTCAAGTACTTGATATGCTTTTTCATAAGAGACCAAGTACTTAATTGTTTCTTTTTCCTTTAAGCATCTTTTGCATAGACTATCTTTGTACAATTTCAGCTTTTTAAGGTTTAGTATTTCTACTATTAGTAGGAGATTTTTAATATATTTGATTTTGAATAATCACAAGTAGTTTACTTCAGTGTTTTGGTATTGTTTGTGATAGTTTTCAAGTATACTCTTGAAAGCTTTCCAATTCTGTTTCTAGATACTTGTTTAGTGTTCTGTATTATTTTTTTTTCTTAGCCAAGTCTATTCTGTCTTATACATTGTTTGAACTGTATTACTGTTGCTAATATTGTTTAGCTCTATAGCTTAGTTTAGTTTATGTTTATGTTATAACATTATTATCATATTTTTTTTCAATAAATAAAGGACAAAATCACCTAAGTTCTAAAAAAAAAAAATAAAAATAAAGCTAAATTTATCAGAATATTAGAAGCTTACTATTATCTTGAAAAGATTATATCAAATAATAAAGCAAACTAAAATTTAATTAGAGCTATGCTTTATCAACAATATAGTAACTAAAAAATAAGAGATATTTGAAAAAAAGCTATATAATTAAGAGAAGTTTTTAAAATTAAGCTTTTAGAGCTCTTATACTAGACCAAAAAGTTTACTGTAATCTAGATTACAAAGTTAACAGAAACAGAGTTTATAGAACTTTTACAAGTTCTTAAATTTTAAATTTGTAGAACAAATTTCTTTAAAAGAAAGAATATATTATAAGATAGATTTTTAGTTATCTTATTATTATATTTTATATTATTATTATTAGTTATATTTATTAGTATTTAGTTTTTTTTATATTGTATTATTTTAGTATAGATATTTTAGAGTAGAGAAAATTATTATAAATATTTACCTTTAAGTAAAGTCTCTTAAGAAGTATTTATAACAAAAAATATTCTTAAGTAACTTTGTAGCTAAGAATATTAGCTATATAATAATATAATAAGTTATATCTAAAATTATTATATAAAATCTAAAAAAAATACAAGCTACAGTCAGAAAATATTGTGCTAAACTATGCTAAACTATGCTGAGTACTGTATTGAACTATACCAAATATTTTGCTAAAGATTATACTAAAACTATACTAAATACTATGCCAATACTATACTAGACTATACTAAAAGACTATACTAAACTATACTAAACTATGCTAAGTACTGTATCTTTTATTATGCCAAACTATTAATAGTAACACTTAACTATCACTTGTATGAACATTTAAGTAACACTTGCATAAGATGCTTATATAATACTTTGCTAATACTTATACAATATTTACTAAAAGTTATAAATACAAGTAGAATTTTATATTTTGTCTTTTAGTTATTTAGATCTCAACTCTTTTTTTTCTTCTTGTATTTAACTTTAAATATTTATAATTAATAAATATATTTGTTATTAAATAAATCTAAATGAATAGTCTTTTGTAGAGTAAAACTTGTCTTTACAATTAGTTAAAAAAACTTCACTCTTAAACATTACTTTTTAAAATAATTAGATAGTCATATTACTATTACTTATAGTATACTAAGAAGGTTATACTATCTGTAACAGTATTATAAATTATAAAATTATTATTGCTTACCTTCTCTTAATACTCTTCTTTTTAATATTGTTATATGATTAGATTTGTATTAAGATTGTATAATCAATATCCTTATTACTCTTATTATAAAGCTATACAAATTTAATTAATTAGTTCTCATAATCCAATTAGCTTTTTTTAAAAAAATTTATATATAACAGATAATAATTTATAAAAATTTTATAAATTATTATATATAAAATTTTTAAAAAAAACTAGTTGAATTATAAGAACTAATTAATTAAATTTGCATAGCCTTATAATAAAAATATATCTCAACATCTCTTAATCTATTATAATCATGATTATATAATCTTTCATGAGAAAATGAGTAAGAATAGTAAATATAAGAATAGTAAATATGTAAACAAGAATAGCAAATACATAAATATAAATAACAAGTATATGAATAAGAATAACAAATATATGAATAAGAATGAAAATAATGTTTGTAATAATGAGAACAAGAATGATATTTGTAATAATAAGAATAAAAATAAAAAAAGTAAGAATTTAATAAATAGAAGCTAGAATGAAAATATAAACAATACTTTTTTCTTGAATATATTATTTAACATGATTTTAAAGAAGATTTAAAATAGAAAAAAGTTGATTTTTTCACTATAATATAATTATTAAATAAAAATAACTAAAATTTTCAAAATTTTAAAATTAAACAATAATAAATGCAGAAAATCTAATACTTCTATAATCCTTAAAAAAAAAAAAAAAAATCGATAAATATTAAAAAATATTTACTATAAATAGAAAACCATAAGAAAGTAAAGTTAATAAATCTAATATCTCTATATTCTTTCAAATAGAAATCTCAAAACAAAATGTAATTATTGAAAGAAGTATTCGCCTGTATTGGAAAGCTAAAAGAAAAATCAAAGAAAAAAAAATAAATAATGTAAACATAAAAAAGAACTATTCGAATAGTGAAAAAAATATGAGTTCAAAAAATTGGCGTTTAATATAAAAAAAAAGAAAACATATATATTTTTAACCAATTAAAATTAATTATATAAGAATTAGCCAATCAAAATTGATTATATAAGCATCAAAATTGGCGTTTTTGTGTATTGATTAGATATCTCTGACTGTCCCGCACTATATATTATAAAAAAAATCTTTCATACGTATAAATTTACAAGATTTTTAATTTAGTGTTATACATTAATCTAAAGTTTTGATTGGCTATAATTATATAATTTCTTATATCGCAACTAATTTAATTAAGAAAAGACAACCAGAAGCAACTCAAACTTTCTTATATTCTTATATCGAAAGATTCTTAATAAACTTTCTTATGTCAAGTGAAATTTATTAAACTTAAATCGGGACTAGCCAGAAACTTTCTTATAAGCCAACTTTCTTATATCGAAGGTTTCTTGTATAATCTTTAATAATCTTTTATTTAAACTTTACTATATATTTTTTATAGCAATCAAGAATATACTGAATAATACTAAAAAATTTTATATCGATACAGTTATAATTTCATTATTGAAAGATTCACATAAGTTAATACGAAAAAGGCTAAAACAAATAAATCGACTTACATAGAATTAAAATAACCAGTTAAAGTCATAAAGATGTAAATACGAATAATAATGTTGGGGTCTTTGTCTTGAAAATGAACTTATGAAACATAGAAATTACTATATCCCATAAGGTCATTTTCAAGGCAAAGCCCCATATGTTTTTGTGTAAATTTTGAATTCCGAAAGTATTGATATTTTTACATTAATGAATATTAATAAAATATTAGTATATAAAATTTTGCACAGCAATTGACTAAGAAAACCGGATTTATTGATTATATGAATAGTAAAGAAAAATTGGTTCATGATTATTATGCTTGATGTGCGATATTTATAAAAATGGAGCTGTGAAATTTAAACCGAACTATTATTGATCTACCTTGATTCTATTTCCAAACGTCAATTTAAAGAATATTATAATAAAATAGTTGTTAAGAACTTTCTATTTACGCGATTTCTAAATCTACGTCACGCGTAATATAATACTTTAAAACGAACGTTAAAAGTAAAATATACTCTTAAAGACAATTTATAAAGCATAAGAGATCATAATTATTATCAATGTATTCGCAGTTTTATAACACAACACAATAAACTTCGACAAACTTCTTTTATATATCAATTAATTAATCGACAATTACGTCATATTACTAGACTACCTCACGAAGTGTCCTACATATAAATATAAGACTACTTCATTCATTGAATTAAGGTCGGTTCTAAGAGGATAGTAAACGTAAGAAAAATAGTGATAAACGCATTCTTTTTACACATCAAATTTAAACAGATCCTTCTTTCTTTCCTTCCTTTCTTTTATATACTACTTGTTGGGACCGCAAAAAATAGTCGCTTACTATCCTATTTGCTTTTTTAGCTTCTTTGGCGGGTTTACTTAAAAAATAAAAGTTTCGTTTCTCCTGGTAAGAAAATATATAAAAAAAAGGATAAAAGTATAGTTATTTATGAGAAAAGACGCGTTTATGTCCTTACAAACTTTACAAATAAGGATAATCATGTATCAAGAGCCAAACACTTCACAAGGAGAAACTCCAACAACTACCCCAAAAAGGTCAGTTATGGTAACAGCAGACAAGAACGATATCGCCAAAGCTTTTGATAAGGCACTTGACGAAATAACAAAACATATTAATGAAGGTGGTATTGATTTTATTGATACTTTGATGATAACATACACCCACGACACACAAAACATAAATATCGTTTGGTCCTTTGATGCCTTCGCAACGTTACGCCAAAGATTTTAAATATCTTGTGTTACGCGCGTTCGATATTATTATGGATATCAGTATTTTTTTGCGATCTATTTTTTATTCGTTTTTAATAAACTTATTCGAGAACAAAAAAAAATCAAAAAAATCAAATGTGATTTAGTATCAGTATCGACGCCTATTGGAAAGCAGCCCCAAAACAACAATTTGAAAATTAGTCCTGCTGATTCTGATAAATCAGCGTCATCGGGTCATTCTAGTCAATCGAGCGGTCATACCAGTTCCACTTCAATCACTGAAGAATCTATTGAAATTAAAGCCTCGGGAAAATTCAGGAACGATGGCAGACATATACCTTTTCTTAACGTTCACTTTAAAGATTCTTTGAAGAAAGTAAGTTAAAAATTATATAAATATATATCTTACTAATTATCTTCTTTTTTTAAAAGTCAAATTTGTAACTATAATCGTAATTAAATTTTAAGTTGGAAACAGTAGAGGAGAATCCCGAAGAAGGTTGCACAGCTCCAAGTTCACCAATCGCCTCTCCATTCGACAGGATCATGCCCGTTTCATTGCCTCAAACCCATTCGGTCTCTTCCCGACAATCATTTATGTCTAATTTAATTAAGCCACCAACCGTTAAGGTGGTTTCCACGCAAGAAAAGGCCGCGCATGACTACATTATTCCAAAAACTTCTTCGCGAACTAACTGCATCGCGTGTATCCATGGGAATGTTTTATTGAAACCTTGTGGTCATAGGTATTTTTATTTCTGTTAAAAAAAGGTATTAATAGAAAATAATAAATAAAGGATAACAAATTTTCTCTTGAATTAAAGAATGTGCGAAACATGTGTTCACATTTTACGTTCAAATACGGTCAAAAGTTCTTTCAAAACTTATTCTGAATGTATATTATGCAAGACGGTAAGGTATATCATTAAATCAAATTCATGCTTGGTTACGATAAAGTAAATTCATTATTGCCTATTTGTTTTTTATTATTATTATTATCATAATTTTCTATAAAAGCCCGTTGCGGAATTTGTTACATTTGCCGGTAAAAAAGAGTGTCAGGGTGGTAATATTTCTCCAACAAAGACAAATATGAATGTTCAATTTATGCAAAACATTGCTGAAGAAGATGTACTTCGTCCACTCTCCTGGGTTTTTCCCGGTATGAATCCATTGGCTACAAGACCTGTTCAAACGATGGCTTCTGTAACTAATAGACCCCAACAGATTCAATTTGGGGATCTCAGTAAATTAGCTACTGCTTTCAATTGGCCCGTTGTTAAGCTTACTAACGTAAATATTAATAATAAATTTGATTTTAATGATTTATTTTAATAATTTAGGTTGATAATGTATTGTACTAACCTATTTTCCTTTATACATAAAGATTCCTTGGGACGTTTCATTGAAGGAAATAAAAACGTTCCTTTCGGCTTTCAAGTTACCTAATGTATCGTTGTATGCACAATGTATTCATATAATAATGGATAGGTAAAATTCAAAAAAAAAAAATCATATTCGTATTGCATAAAAAATCTGAATGACGTATTTTTTATCATTTATTTATACAATTATGTTATTTGATTAACATTAAATAGAACATCAGGAAAGACTCTTTCTGAAGCTTATATCGAATTAGCAACACCCGCGGAGGCGCACCGTGCGGTCGATACACGTAACATGAAGCCATTGAAAGGACGGCTTGTTTCATGTATGCGATCATCTCAGGAAGATCTTATGAGAGCGGTCTTTCCAAAATGGAAAGGGGAATTTTCTGGTTGCGACGCTGTCGTAACTTCAGAAATGTTACAATCAACACCGCACGTTCCATTTATCACGAGAGAGGAAATGAATTCTCTTTTAGTAGTTTGCCGAAACTATAAGGTAAATTACCTTATTTCAAATACTGCCCTGAAGAAAATATCTAATTATAATGACAAATTTGAAAAGCTTCATTTCTCTCGCAAATGTGCGGAACGTCCATTCGAAAATATCATAAGCGTTCTTGTAAAGGTAAAAAAATAGAAAAATAGAAAAAAAAAAAAAAAAAGTACTACCTAAAATTAAAAAATAAGCAAAGAAAGGCTTAATGTGTTACATTGACTATTCATAGTTTCCGTTTCACCAAGGAAATCTTTATACAACCTTGCAACGCGATCTTTTATTCGAGATGCTAAAGCGTAAGTCTTTAAGCATATTAAATATATTATAATAATTGTTAATTGATGACTGACATGCTCTGTTAGTCGCCATCGAGTCGCTTAAAATTCATTTAAGCAAGGAGTATCACCGCATTGACGATACGTTATTGGAACGAATGGTAATAAAGATAATCTTCTTAATAATAATAATAATTTAATAATCATCTTTAAGAAATCATCTTAATAATTATCTTAAATAATTTTTAATGATATTCTTAATAACATAAAACTTACGTAATGATACATAAATTAAGATGCGTGCTGGTATTATGACTCCAGTCTTTACTGAACGTCAAAAATTAATGATACTTCAAGTGTCTGGCATGACACTTCCTGCTGATTTGCAAGATCGATTGACTCCTTTTAAGAAGGAAGAAACGGAACAACAAGGCTCTGAAATTATTAATCAAGTATGCTTAATAAAGTATTATATATAGTATTATATGTAGTAATATTAGTAGTATTATGTATAGAATTAGCAAATTTAATATCAAAAATTATTTAAATTTTAATTTATTCGCAGGTCAATCAGACTTCAGATACCAACACATCCACTGAGGGTGTTAATCTTATTCCTTCAAGTCTTTTCAACTCTCCTCCAGTGGAATTCTCAGAGTATAAAGGTATATTTGACCCTTTCCGAGATGATCATGAATTGAGGGCAAGTTTCCTTCAAAATGAATGTATGTATCTTCAAAATCTGTAAATTTTTTATTATTTATTTTCAATATATTTGTCATTAATTATTATTATTCGTTTAGTAAAATTGGCACAAGCTCAAGTCAGAATTGCTGCTGCTGCCGCTACTTCGCGTCTTCCTCCACCCCAACCTTCACCAGTAAGGCCACAACTCGGTGCCTTTCGGGCATTCGATGTATGGAATCGGCTAAACGAGTATCGAAATATGGAGTTTGTAAGGTATATATTTTCAATTATTATATATATATATATAAATATTAATAAGAAAGATTATTTTTTATTCCTCTTAGTAACATAAACGCTAGTAACCAAATTCAACATTTACCTTCTCAACAACGAAATGTTATCGATCGTCTGCATACTGATCATAGAAATAATCCGTTCTTTGTTAAAGACTTTAATTGCGAAGACTTTTAAATTTTTTTATTCCACGAATTTCGTGAAATCTCGTTGCAATCCCATTTATTAATATTAATTTTATAGGCATGATGCATGATTATTTCTTTTACATTCTCTATTGATCGTAATTCTTTTTAATTTATACTTTTATTCATGCCAGTGCCAATGTAAATATTGCAAATAGCAAACTGATAATGCGAATATTAAAAATCTTTGTATGATAATCAATGCCTTTTATGGTCATCATATTTACATTTTTTTTTCCATTTATGGAGTGACACCATAAATCTGTCGATCTATATCGATATTGTTTAAGGTCGCGAATTGTTTTTAATTCATTGTAAATTATAATGTCAAAGGTAAAAAGTATTCAATCAAGCTGTATTATAACTTTTTCTGCAAAAGTAACGTGGATTCGTCTTTCATTTTATTTCTTTCAGTATTATAATATTGAAAAAACTTTTGATCAAAGTTATCGAACAACTAAGTGATCGCGTCAATCAATATACCATATTACTATCGTTATGTTAACTATGCATACATTGTTTTCACGAAAAAATATATTTATCTCATTGAGGATTAGTAGTGTACTTTTTCATTAACTCTGTAAATCGCAAAAATAAAACTACTTTAGATATCAGATATTATACAAAGAGTGTAATGTATGACAAGACGAATTGATTTTTTTAACATTGGGTTTTTGATTATCGTAATAGATCAAATTCCATGATTTAATCTGGTAATAACTTCATGAAAGTTAAAGTTAATAAGTTGATTAGTTTTTTAAGATTTTCATATTGCCCCATTGAGATATATTTTCCATAATACTTATTTTATAGAGTTAAAATTTTGAATAACGATAGGTTTACATGAGAGGAATACAGTACAAAATGCTTATAAGGTTTTAAACATTTCAATTTGGGTTTCTTTTTTATGTACAAAATAAAGGAATCGTTTAAAGCCAGAATGTTTCTATTCATTAGGTCATACAAAGTTAATTTTTTCATAACCTGGCCGGGTGACTTTTTAAAAAATTGAAATTACCGAATAATTGTATACTGACTCGTTAAATTTTGATTCGGCATGATAAGCTACTGATTGATCTGACTAAAATAAAGCTTATCAAAAACTTAAAAGAGTCATTGTATAATTATAGTCAATTTTACAGCTGTTCTCGTAAATTCTGAAACAACTGATAAAAAATTGATGCCGATTTTGATAAGTTTCTTTTATCAGTTGATAAAAATATTTTATCAAAATCGGCATCAATTTTTTATTAGTTGTTTAGAATTGATAAGAATACTATGATTAGCTGTCTCAGAAATAATAAAAACAGCTACAATGTAAAAATTTTTGTTGTTTTTTTATCCATATAATTTTTTTTTAAATTTTTATCTATAAATTATACAAGGTTAATTTTTGCTTCTTATAACATAAAATCTTGAAATGCCGTGAACGAAGTCACGGAGCAGTCATTTGTCACGAGATCAGTATCCCGATCACTGACATAACTCGAATGTAATTAGTAGAGTTTTTAGTTGTGCGTATGTAAGTAGTTAGAGAAATGGAATGACGATATGACATTTGAGTAAGTATGAGGTCATGGGTATAAGGTATATAAAGGAAACGATTTTGGAATTTGTTAGGTACCTTTTTCTTTGCTGCAAGCTCGACGCAAGTCTAGTTCTTTGTTAGAAAATCACGTGGTCAAAAGAATAAAATAAAATAAATAATACATAGCGATAGTAGGTTTAACATATGGGCTAATCGGAGACATTGGACCCTAGACAGAGTCACTAAATTTATTTTGAGCCTCTTAATTGATTGTTTTTAATTGGTCTGCTATATTGAACAATCACTGAATAAATTTGTTATCATATTTCAAATAATTCAAGGATATAATAGATTATGTAAGATAATGCATCAAACCTATTTGTCCTAGCCAAAACCTATTTCTCTAAATCATACAGAGTTAGATATTTGATACAGTTATTATGTAAGTATGTACAATATGTACTGTATATTAAGCAGCTTAATGTTAAAACAAAATTATACTATAATTTATAATAAATGATATAATTTAAACATAAGAGAAAGTAGGGTATTCTGATACATCTAAGCTCTATTGTCAATTAATATTTTATAAAATAATATTTGGTTCTAAAATTCATTTAAACTAACTAATTATATACTTGGCTATCTGAAAAATTAAAAAAAATAGGTATTGTTAATAAAAAAACTTGTTTATTGTAACTTTTTTAAAAGCTATTTTTGAATACTATTTTATTATATAGGGATTATAGCATATCTACAAATATTAAGATCTTTATACTATATAAATTACATAGTTGATAATTTTTATATGAAAAGTATCAAAATAGAACTTTATTAACTTAGACTAATATTATCTATTACATCAATATTATTATTAATTTTTTTTTTTTAGTCAAACATCTTTGCTCTATTTCAACTCACTTCTGAGCAACTTTTTCTTTTTTTCATTTTGTACTTTTAATATTGTTTTTCACTAATTTATCTATTTCTTTTAATTGTTATAGAAAATTTTTATTAATAAGAAATCAAGCAAATAGAAGATTTTTTTTAGCTAATTTAACTCTGACTTAACTTGTATTAGAACTTTCTAAATAGAATATTTAAGAGCCAGTTTTAATGAGCAAATATCAAAATTTTTTAATATTTTTACTTTTTCTTGTAATAATTAATAAGTTTTTTTTATAGATTCATTTTTTTTTTTTAGCAAATTATTTTTTGCTTTTAGATGTTTATTTTTCTTAATAATATTAACTATATAGTTAGAATAATTATGTAGATAGGAAGGTAATATATAGAAATTATTTGATAGAGAAGATAATATAGAAGATGATAATACAGAGGAAATGTTTTGTAGAGAAAATAATACAGGAGAAGATAATCTAAGCAAATTATTTAGTTGTGAAGATGATATAGTATTTAGTAAAAATAGATTAATTTGTTTAGTTAAGAGATAGATCAAGACAGTTTGGACTTATAGTATTAGAGTTAAAAAGCCAAATTTCTGTAACTCTATAGATATTAATAATTGCTATAGAAATATATATCTTGATAAATGCTGATTCAAGTATTTTTGTAAATATATGTTTAGTTACTAGTTTACTAGTATTATTATGAAGTTTGATACAATCTTTACTATATTTAAATTTAAGTTTGGTGAAAGGAAGCTCAGATAGTTAGAAGATATGAGTAGTATATAATGAGAGTACATATAATAGAATTCTATTTTTATAACAAAAATTAATACTTATATAATTTATATAGCTTTTATAACTATCTAGTATTAAAAGAATAGACTAACTAGAAGAAATAAAATTGATAAAATGTTTAATATATATCTGAAAAAGATTTGCTCATATAAATTCTAAGTTAGTAAATTCTATAACAGAGCTAGCTAGAGCTTTATTTAACAAATTTAAAATTGTACAAATACTTTTATAAATAAATAATAGAAGGATATAGCTACTAGTAGCTAAAATTGTTAAGGGTAATAGAAATATATTTATAAGAATTACTATATACTACTTTATAAACTTAATAAAAACCTTTTGTAACAAGAACTTTTTAAACTTTAGAAAATATAATGAGCCTAGTTTTATCTATATTCTAGATACAATCTGTAGTAAGTGAATTTCTTTAAATAATTTTTTGAAATTTATCAAAATAATCTTTTATTATAATTGAATTAGCTCTTTGTGCATATGTTTCTGACAATATCTGAGATATATGCAAAGATAGATTAGAATAGCTTTTCATAAAGTATGATTACCATGTTTTGCTAGATCTATTGTTTTAAAAAGATAATTACAATTATTATCATTCATAATATTCATTATATAATAATTTACTCTAGACCTTATAAGTCTAAATTCTAGTTTTTGTATATTTTTATAATATTCAACTAATTGTTGTTCTTCATAATTACTTAAAACTGTTAGAGAACTAGAATAGTTAGGCAAGTTATTATTCTTTTTTACATATTATAAAGTTGTTTCTACTGGTTAAAATTAAAAATATTATCCAAATATCTGTATATAATCAGATAAAGTGATAGCAGGCTAATATGATAAAGACTATAATCAGATTTTTTTAAAGATAATAACAAACTAATAAGCTAAAGATTTTAGCAAAATATATCAAATATCAGTTTATAGTCAGATTAAAATACTTAAATATTAGATATAAGATTATTATAAGATTTTGTAGTAATATATTATAAGCTAATATATTATTAGCTAGTTTATTTAAAAATTTGTTAATTAAACTAATATATTATCAAAATTTGTATGATAAATCAATCTTCTTATTTTATTTATAAGCTATAAAGCAAATATTTTATTAATATTTTATTGATTATTTATTGAAACATAATATATTCTATAATAATATTATTATTATAATATTATAAATATTAGGACTCAAAAACTCTCTCTGTAGATCATCTGGTCACAAAATCGAGCTAAAGGTCACCACATAGAAAAACTATCAAACTCACTAATTAACATCCTTTAGTACACTAAGAAAAGAGATTCAAAAAGCAAAAATACACATAGAGAAGTAGAAAAGTAGAAAAACTTGAACAAAAAAGCAATCTAAAAGAAGTTTTAACGAAAATTATCTTGAAGAAAACTTTTTTGCAAACAAAACTGGGAATTCCAAAACACCCTGAAACACAAATCAATCACATAACACAAACACGTGCAAAGTAGGTAAACAAACAACCACGTTATTGAAATATGTGTCACATGTTATAAAGCAAAGACGAATCACGCAAGACCAGAACTGGACAGTTTATAGGCAAACTGGGTAAACCCACGGGAAATTTTGAAAAAAGACGAAGTCACTTCTAGAAGCAGGAATTAAAGAACCTATACAAAGAGAACAATCAACAAACAAAAGATAGAATATAGATAGAGCTGGTAAATACAGATCAAACTAGATAGATATGTAGAACAGAAAGAAAGCAATCAGACTCATAGAAGTAGTGACCAAAGAATACGGTAAAGAAATAATAGCAAAAGGTAGTAGATCAGTAATGGGTCTAGAAGATCA
>CAJVPM010000602.1:0-15858 GCA_910592325.1 Scutellospora calospora
AAAATTTTTTTAATCGCATTATAGAGAATGTAAAAAATAATAGTCAACTACTTGCAGGTCTTGAAAATTTTAAAAAATGATATGAAAAAGCAGAATCTTTGTCAAATGGAAAGTTGGCTTCTTATCTTTACTAACGAAACTCTACTACGCAAGCTGAATCGATACGAAGTGGTACCAAAATTCGGGTACAACCAGCATCTATCCAATGAAGAAAGCATAAGATATCTCAAGAAAATATTGACCTGACTATTATAGGTGCACGCAAAAAGAGAAGAACTTCCAAAAAAGTACATAATTTATCAAGAAATATTACCGAGAATAAGCAAAATTAGCTGTTTTAGATTAATTATTAAATGAGCACTAAATAAATGAATAAATATATATTTTAAATTTATTATATTTACGTTAATTATTAAACAATAATGACAATAACGATTAATAAAGTTAAAGTTTTATTTTGCGTTCCGAAGTGGTCGATCGAACTATCATGTGATCGTCCAGAGTACAACCTTGTACACATTTTCATTGTGCCTGATATATGCTGCATATTTATTAAAAGCAATACAGAAACAGAGTGATATTAAAAATTTTACGTATACTAGGAGCGGAGTGATATTAAAAATTTCACATACACTAGGAACGGAGTGATATTGAAAATTTCATGTAGTGTATGATAGATTTTGCATATACATAAATGTACAGGCTTCTCTATATGTATAACAATAGATTTTACATAATATCGATATAAAGGTTTATTCTGAATAATTTTATTCGCCTGAATTTAATTAGTCTTTATTAAATTTGTAATTTAATCTGTTATGTTTTATAAAGACTTCCTTTACTAGTATACTAAATCACTATCAATTATTTATGTAACTTGAGTTATTATATTACGTATTTTAAAAGATTCAAATACTTGAGATCTTATTGACTATATGGGAAGGTTATTAGGTTTCTACTCATTTCTGGCTTTATTTCTTGTCTTATTTGTCTAATTATATCTTTATTTTTTTTCAAGTATTGTTCTTTAAGGTTATATCTTGTAGAGTTTTTTCTTTTCTTTGTTCAAAAATTTCTTCATATTCTCTATGCTTGTCTCTCTTTTTCATTCTTATTTTTTTTTCTTTTTTGCAATTTTTCAGTTTACTTTTATAGTTTCTTGTTTGTATTTTCTTTTTGTTATTTCTTTAGAATAATTCTATGCTTTTTATATGTTTTCTTCAAAATAAGTCTAAGTTTTTAATATTCTTCTTTAGTATTTTCTAGTTTTTTTTTTTGCTTTTTCATATTCTTACCTACAATTAAAGGTAATTATATATTATAGATTTATATTTTCAAATTTTTTAGAAATTTCTTTTATATAAATGTAACTATTTTAGTAATTTTTCTTTATATATCGTATTTTTACTAAGCAAATAATCTAAAAAAATTATTATATTAAATTGCATTATATCATATCATATTTTTATAATAAGTAAAAAATTTATTACTAAAAATAGAAAATACTAAATCATTAAACAAATTTTTTTTAGTTTTTATATTAAACTATAATGAATTTTAAGACTCTAAGTTTGCTAAAAGACTATTTATTTATTTTATCAAATAATAGAAATTAAACAAAAAATAAAAAAGAAATGTTTGTATTACCTATTTAAATAAATTTTATGAGAAGTACTAGAAGAATATTAAAGTATATTTTATCTAAGTTTGATACTCTATTATTAGAAAAAAGTAAAAAATAAACTTTAATAAGACTTAAGAATTATATATATAATATAAATAAAATAATAAGAAAAGAATTATAAAAGTCAAATTTGGTTATTCTGAATATACTATAATCTAATATAGTACAATATTCTTTGTTTTATATATTTTTTATAATTTTTTTTTCTATTTATTAATTCACTAAATTGAATAACTTTAGATTATTACTGTATTAGTATTTAGTAAATAGTAGAAAAGAAATAATTAGATAGTAGTTAAAATTTTTTTCTATTCTATTTTTATATATAATTAAATAATATATAAGAAATATTTTTTCTCTTCAATAAAGATATCTTAGTTTTTGAAAATATAACTTTTTATATAATAATTTTAATATTATATTTATTACTTTCTAATTATCTTTTTTTTTTTTTAATAAATATTAACTAATTTTGATCTTAATAAACTTTAGCCAAATTTTTCTATATTTTTTTTTTATAATTTTCACTATTAGAACTATTATTAGTTTAATAATAAGTTATAGATATTTGTTAGTATAATTATTATTCTAGTCTATCTTTAGATTTTAAATTCTATTTTACTTTTTACAATATATAAATATTAATATTACTAATTAAAATATATACTAAAAAGCTTATAAAAACATATTATATAATTAGATATATATTTTTGCATACTAATATTTCACTTATTATAAAACTATATATAAACTTTATTTTACTATATTACTAGTATATTTATTTTTTTAAAAGAAATTTATAAATAAGAGTTCAAAAATATAAAATAATTATATGTAGAATTCATAGTTTAGCAATTTTAGTATAGTGGTTAGATTACCAGACTACTATATAAAAGATCTGGAGTTCAAATCCTACTGTCAACGAATTTGAATAATTATCTAGACCTTTGTACCTAATTTACAGTAAATCCTGTTTGTTTCTGAGGTTGTAATCCTAGAAATCATATTATATTAATATCAATTAGATATTGGAAATATGATATGATGCTTAAAAAGATATAACTTTACATAAATAAATCTTAATAGAATCTACAGGCAGAGGACTTGTATAGTAGAAATTACAAGTTAGATAAAGTAGTACAGATTTCAATAATTATACTAGTTAATACTTGATCCTGTAGTATAAAAATACAGATCAAATTAGGTATAAGTAAGTTTATTTCACAAGAAGAAATAGCAACACCAACTTGGCTTAGTAGCTAACTAAATTTGAGAAGATCTACCTTTTAAAATATTTGAAAGACTACTAATGAAGAGCTACAGTAGGAACTGAGTTTGTATAAATATCAACAAAAGTATAAATCTCTAAATAAACTATAAAATAGGTATAGAATATTCTAGAGTAAAGATCTAATTTGTATATAAAGTAGTCCATAGTTCTGAATATACTATATATTTAAGTTAGTATTACAGAAAAAGTATTAAAAATCAGAAGGCTTAATTAGGAGATCTACAAGTAGATCTTAGATATAGCAATTAGTAGGTAACCTTCAAATAGAACCTTTGAATAGATAATAACTAAAATTATACATATAGCTAATTGTAACCTCATTGATATGCAAAATGTAGTATCTCTCTATTTAAGTATAGGTTTATAAGTCTTAAATAAATAAATATCAGAATATAGAACTCTTTCTTTAAACTATAAAAAAAAAAAATTATATATAGAATTCTATATTAGCAAATTTTATTATATTTTATAATACAATTAATAAAATTTAATAATTTTAATACTATTCAAATTGTTTTATTAAAACAAATTAAATAGTACTAAAATTGCTAAATTTTAATAATATAATAACAAGATATTATAATTTAAACAGATTTTAGAAAATATTAAATAACTTATAATCTAGTTATTAAAATTTAGTAATTTTGATACTAGTTAATATATCTAAATAAAATAATTCGAATAGTATCAAAATTATTAAATTTTATTTATAATATAATAAGATATTGTAAAAACTATTAAAATTTATTAAAATAAAGCTTCTATATATAATTATTTTATATTTTTAAACTTTTATTTGTAAATTCTCTTTCTTTTAAATATTTGTTAGTAAGTATTATAAATTAAAAAATTAGAATATTTTATACTAATACAAATACTATTTTCTATAATTATAGTATAAATTAAAAAAGTAAAAGTTAGCTATTTAAACTTATAGATCTTTATACAACAAATTAGATAACTTATTAAATAAGGTATTTAGATTTAGCAAAGAGATTTTTTAAGACTTTAAATATTAATTGTATTATATTATCTTTCTTTTTATTTCAATTTTTAACTTTCTTAAATCTACTAAATTTGACTTATTTATTCATTTAAAATAATTAATAAATAATTTCTTAACAAGTTTTCTTTTTACTTAATATAAACAATTTTTATTACTCTTTTTAAAGAATAGTAATTTGGTAGCATATTATTATAAGTAAAATATTGAGTTAGAAACTTAAATAATTTTATTTATATTAAAGAAAGGTTTGTAACTTTTGAAAAATTAACTAATTTAGCTCAAATAAATAAAAATCTTTAAGTTATAAACAGAAAGGGTTTATTAGTATATACTTTATATAAATTATTTTTAATTAAATTAATTAAGTTAAAAGGATCAATTTTTTTTAACAACTATTTATAATAATATAATGGTAAAAGATTAAAATATTTTAAATTTATAAATATTTTTACCAAAGAAGTCTATGAATATTTGAAATAAATAGCAATAAAAAATAGATTAATTATAATTATTATTTAGTTTCAAACTTTTTACTTGCATAAACACGAATCATAGGATAATAAGAATTTAATTCTCTTATTTCTTCTGTTGCTATTTTAATAATCTCATCATACTCTTTAGAAGATACCTGCATTATGTTCATTATTTGTGTTTTTAGGTTTTTCATTGCACACATGGTGTTTTCAATTGACTAAAAATAGATGAAAAATTAAGTAAAATTTATATTTAAACTGAATTTTATTAAATTATAAAATTATTACCACTTCTCCAAGCCTTCCATTCTGTTTACCATGATACATATTCTTTACTTCTTGCTTTATATTTTCAAGATTTCCTTGTTCTGTTACATACTTTTGTAATTTATAACATGCATTTATGTCCGCACCACCTTTGCTTACTACAGCGCATACTTTGTTATGAAATCAAACATTAATAGTTAGGCTTTTTTTAAAAAGCAGTAAATAATTGAATAAACAAAATAAATAGAATAATTACACCCAGCAAAAAGACGCGTTCCAGCAGGTCCTGTCTGTTTTATTGACGGATCTGCTTCTGTCAACTTTAGAAATAAATGTATAGATTTTATATTAATAATAAAGCTATATTTGTATCAGTGTCTGAACTTTAATTTAATTTAATTGTAGATAATATAAATATTGCTTAAAAATATGAAAAATAATTCTAATCTAGATGCAAATTACCATTTTCAGATTTAGTTACTAGAATTTTTAAATTTTTTGTAAAAACAGTTACCCATTTATATTTTAATATTTGGATTTAAACTGAATTCTACTAAATTGGATTCAATTCGAGACAAAATCTAAAATTTGCATAAAAATCTGCAAGCTTCCGCAAGCAATTTCAGACACTGATTCATACTATCTAGTTTATTCATACCTCCAAATATCCACCAGGTTTCAATACCCTCACCATTTCATCTACCACAAATGGCCATTTTGATTCGGGATATCCAGAAAATAACAATCGTTGAAATATAAAATCAAATTCATTATCATTAAATGGAAGTCCTTCTAATGCATTTGCCTGAACAAACGAAAGATTATTTGGTTTGATTTTTGAAGGTTGATGTGGTGTGATGTCCAGGCCTATGAATTTGGCATCTTGGTAGGTTGTTGACTAATATAATTGGAATTTTAGTTATATTAGAAATCTATTTAATTAAAACAATTTAACAAAATAGTATACCATTTCAAGTATCCAAGAACCTGCTCCACAGCTATTATAACAGATAATATTTAGAATATTTTATTATGTAAAAACAAAATTATAATAAAAAAGAAATTAGGCAATTATAAAATTTCTTACATACCCAATATCGAGAACCTTTGTGCTTGATTTTTTTAAAATATGAGCAATTGGTGAAGAGAAATTGTTCTGCCATACATGTCTGTATTTCAATAATAAATTAAAAAATATATATTTTATTAAATTTTATGAATAACAGTTAATAATTATGAAATAGTATTATAGTTACTTATTTAAGAAATGCTGAAGATGTAATCTATCACATTCATCGTCATCATTGGGAAATGGATAGTGTACACCTTCGATATTATGAAATCTTCTACCTTCGATAAACTTAAAAAACGCACTTTGGTCATTTGTATTAGTAACATTATCATCTTGATCATTTTTGAATTTTTTGTCGGGTTTGAATTTACTTAAGAAGTGACCCATAATATCGTTTTTTTTTTTTTTTTTTTGCGCTTATGTTAAATTAACCGTGATTTATATATCAAAATTTGTTAATTACACAGTAAATAATCAAAGATAACCTACTGTTCCACAAGTATAGTTGCTGGTGAAACTCTAAAATCTGATTGGCTGTTCTAGTAGAACAACCAATCAGATTGTAGATATTCATCAGTTTCACCTGTACAAGTGTTTCACTTTACACGAGAGTAATTTCACCGAAAATAAAGATTGGCTAGTAAATGTATACAAATATATGCATATCAGATATTTAATAATGTTATTGTATCAATAAAAATGTGTAAATGTGAATTTTTTGTTAATAAAATTCGCAAACAGAAAAATACGCCACTCAAAATATTTATATCTAATTTTACTTATGAAATTGCTTTTATATATCAATAAAAAATTTCTTGCACAAATTTTAGTAGAAATATTCTGCGTTATTTTTTAATTTACGTTGATTTTAATTGTTATCAGTTATAATTTTTTATTTTTTTTATGAAGAAATTAAATTTCGTATGATTGTTTGTAATAGAGATTGTACTCAGTATAAAATTTAAGCTCCGGGTTACCCACTCGTTTAAAAGATCTTTACTGGGTCACAAATCGGGTCATCTCAAATAAACCGAGTAACCCGGGTAACCCGGTTAATCATATTTAATAAAATTAATTGAATTTCAAATTATTTTTAGAGATTGTTTTCACGCGTCGCTTTACAAAATTAATTACATAATGTTTTACATCAATAAGTACTCTGCTGTACTCAGATCACGAATAGCAACTTGTTTTATCCAATAAAGATCCTCCGCATTCCCAATTACTGTATTTTACTAAATTTTAAAAATATAAAATTAACGTCTCATATAATAAAGGTTTTACAACATTTATTAACTAAACTACGGGTAAGATCTTTGCAAGCAAGCAATTTTTCAAATGCATTTACAAGTTAAAAATAGATAGTCTTGAAATTCAGTCATCGACTATCTTATATAATATGAAATAAGTATTATTAAATTTAATATAAAAAATAGGTATTAAGATCTTAAGGTCTTAACTTGCGCTGAATATTTTTGATCGCTAGTTTCCAGAAATTTAGTGTTTATAAATAATTAATATAGCCGTCAAAGTGAGATTAATTCTGGTTTCTTGATTATATATGTACAAATTTTTTAATTTTTAGTTATGAATAAGTAGCTGCGCAACGCAGTTGCGCGAAACCAGGAATGGGAAAGTAATGAATATTGTGCTAGATACTATGAAAAATCTTTTTAAGGTATTTTTAGTAAGCACACTTCAGACATACACATGATTTAACCATTGTAATTCTTTGAATTGACAATCTATGATAGAAAAAGGATGATTGTAATTATTTGATTTAGAATTGACAATCTAGTATAGAAAAAGAAAGATTGTAATTCTTTAATTAAGAATTTACAATCTATTATCTCTTAATGCGTTAGATAGGTGCAGGCAAATTTGCCTGCAAAAAGTTATATATATATATAGCTTTAAAAAAAATTTTATAAAACTTTATATAATATTTCAATATAATATTTATGAAGATTTTATGTTATTTTTAGGGAATTGCTATTCGCACCATGGGTTTTTGCTATTCGCTGAAAAAGTGAGGATTGGTTCTAGGCTAGAACTCGACCGGAGGTTTGGTTACACAGGGGTTCGAATCCAACTAATCTATATAAATAAACCGAGATAATCCACAAATCCAACTAAGAAATAACCCTAGCTTGGATAAGGCTTGAAAGAGGCGAGGATTAACTTGGTCCGAGGTTAGGGTTACTTGGGTAGGTATTTAGGTTATTAGGGTTGGGTCTATGGATTGTCTTGGTCACGTTTGTCGGAGGTTATAGTTTAATTACGATTGAGTTACAAATTGGGTTTCGATTTGGGTACAATCGGGTTACAAATTGGTTACAAATCGGGTTACGAATTGGGTTGCAAATTTGGGTTACAATCTGGGTCACGGGATGTGAATTTATCAGTCGATCTAGATGTCACACATGAAATTTTATCATATGATTTTCATAAAATTACACAAATCGACGAAATCACGTTTTTAAAAATTTTGCCCAAGTCTTAGTTATAACACACGATGTTTCTTAAAACAAAGTTGTTGCCAGAGTTTCAACGAGTCGAACAGTATAAAGAACGTGAAAAATTAATGTCACTTTGTAATGTGCGATCTCTTCGAAGATGGGCAATTATTTTGTCTTTTTTCATAAGATTCTTTTTGAGTTTGCAAGATCTAGGTATGAAAAATGGCTTGTTAGATGCGCACGGTTGAGAACTTTCTACGAAATGCATCTACAAAAGAAGGGTATGTTATAAAAATGTAGAGAAATTTGAGAAAAACTATTTTTATACTATGTAAATTGCGAATTTTGTTAATTAAGTTCTTTTTTTTTTATTTTTTTAGTGAAACCAGCATTGCGAATACATAAAAATATATTCAAGGTAAATTATTTTTATTAAAATTTTTTTGGATACAATGTTTTATATAATTTATACTTTCTAAGATAATTTTTTTGATCTCTTATAGCGGTTATACCACTGATTCCAAATTCAAGTTGGTGTCCAATAATCATATGCCGACAATTCTTGAACTAGCTTATTGACAAAATCTCTAGGTAATACAGTTGAGTTTTTGTATGTCTCAAGTTGTTCTAGAATATTTTCTTCAGGTTGAGTTTTGTATATTGTACGTAGTTTTCGTAACTTGGATTCAGAAGATGAACTGGTTTCATATAGTGGTGCTAATTGTAAGTCTTGATTTGTTTCTTCAATTTCCATGTTATTTAATTCCAAAGTATGCATAGAACTACTGCTTACTTCTATATCTATTTGTTCTGTTTGGTCAGCTTCTTTTTCATGTTTATTTCTTTTGTTTTTTACTACTTTCATAGGTATTAAATTTATATTCAGTTGATTATGTTCTACATCCTCCTGAGCAGTCGTGGGATAAATATCTTGTCCAATGATCATATTCATTTTTCTAATCCCTGATTGGTAACAGTGGAGCATCTATTAGTAGCTAGCATCTGTTAATTGTGATATTTTTTTGAACAAAACATGTGATTCTAGTCGTAAACTGCTGAATGTCACTTTAAGTTTATTACTTAATTTCTAAGTTACTTCTTCATGATCTTTAATAATCTGTAGGTTCTTACTTATTGACCGATCTCCAGTAATTGCCAAAATTAAAAAGTTAAGTCATTCGTTTTCTGCTTGTACTACTTTGGTATTTCGCTTTAGATTTTCTGAATTAGTTTTATGTCCAACTATGTTTTCTTTTATAAATTTTACACTATATGTTTCTAAAGCCTTATTATAAGTGAGATAATGACCTTCTAGTATCATATTTATTAAAGGCACAGACCAAAGATCTTGAAGAAGCTGTGGATTGTATTGAAGGTCTGCTAAAAATTGTGCCACAGACTCAGTATACCTTATCCTTTTTGTTACTAGAAATAAGGGAGCAAATGCTATTAAACTATACATTTGCAGGTCAAAGTTTGCCATACGAATCCTAAGTTTATACAATTTTAGATACTCTGCTTATCAGTAAAAATTATACCAAACTTTTATTAAATTATTGTTTTCTATAGGAATTTCCTCAACTATTTAATCCAAAAAAAAAACATCTAACTTACTACTCACAAAGTTAAATCATACTCTAAAAACTCTTTTTATAATATTGCTAATTCTCTTGCCAAACAAGGCACTAGTAAAGCTGAAATTCAACTCAATACAGATCTATTTAATCTACTTCTATTCTTTACATAGAACCAAATACCTATACTATTTAAAATTTGAAAATTCTGTACAAATATAATTTCAATTCAAATCCTTAACAAACTTCTACAACTTAAAACCTTTCATAATCTACAACAATTCAATATTCTCTAATTCAACAATATAATCAACTTTCAAAATAATAATCTAAATTTATATTTCTTTAGGAACAAAATAATTCTAAATAACTTACTAACAATGACAAACTTAAATATTCACTACTCATATCTATATCTTACATCTAACTACTCCTTTTGTAATCAATATAAAAATACTGAACATCTTCTCCTCTATATACTTTACTTAATAGACTTACAAAATATATTTATAAATCAAATAACAAATACTCTAAATATACTATATATAAATAATACTTTATCTCAAACTATTCTACAACTAATTACTTCATGCTACAACTCTCATAACTTAACAAATATCTTTCTACTCCTCATACAAGGCATAATTTTTACCAACTGTTATACTCAAATAAATCAAATACTCAAAAAATCAACTAATAATTTCTTTATAAATCTTTCAAACTCTTTACTTCTTTGGTTCAATAATACAATTTAGAAAAACAGAAATCAAATATAATACGAGTAGAAACTTGCTTGAAAAATTACTAAAAAAACCAAAAAAATCTAAAACAAATCTACCACTTTCAAAATTTAATTATACTAAACTCTACTACAACTTACAATCACAATATAGACAATTATATTCAAAAATATCTATTACAAAACTACTCTATATTTAACTACTTTTACTAATTATCTTTACTTTCTTCTCTTGAGGTTTCCTTCTCCCTTTTCTATAGCTAATAGTAACTTAGGTTTAAATTAACTAATAAATAGAAAATGAAGATATAATATCATACTGGATAACTAACTATTATATAGCTTTAGTAACAACAGTAGATTTTAGAAATATATATTAGCTTCATATATATAATATCTTGTTATATAAATATACTAATTTCTTTCCTAATTAATATTATTTAAATCTTTTAATTAATATTTCAACTAAATTAACTTTTCTTAACTATACAAAATATCTATTAACTTTACTAAACTTTTTTTTTGTATCAGAAACATAGTGAAATGAAGTGGATGGTTCAATTCAATTTTGGTATTCGTACACAAAATCTCAATTATGATTGGCTGTTCAAAAAATGATCTGCAGATCATTAGTGTAAAATTTTTAATAATAGGTCAAATGATTGACACATCTAAATTTTTATTAAAGAAAATTTGCTTTCTCGTTGTAGGTTTAATTCTTAATTATCATACTCTACTTAATATTCTCTATTAAACTTTAAATAATTGTAATCAAATTCTATGTTCCTGGTTTTAGCACGACAGTGTCGTGTAGCTACCTTATTATTTATTATAATATCAATATAGAAAAAAAGGGTTTAGTACAATTTAAATATTAAAATAAAGGAGATTATATAGCAAGTCAATCACTTGACTATAGTAAACTTCTTATAACCTATGAATAGTTTATCAAATGAGAGTATTTAAATTTGATTAGTAGGTTTGAACTCATAGGTAATTAATTGTCTTTAATTTCTTAGTAGTTGAGACTTTGGAGGTGATATCACTAATATTAATCTTCTACTTAATTAGGATAGACTATTTGGTTTAGATTTTAAAGAGTTGAACATCTCAGTTTGTCAAGTATTCTAATATTCAAAACTACAGTTATTAAAATTTATCAGATAACTAGAACTAATTTAAGTAACTACAACTAACTGCAATATATCAGGTTAGTTAGAAACAAATAAAATAACTACAACCAACCTTGGTATATTAGGTCAGTTAGAATCAGGAACTACAATTAATTTTAGTATATTAAGATTAACTAGACAATTTATAAATAGGTATTACATAGGCAAGACAATAGTAGATGTATTGTATATCAATTTAGTGATTGCAAAATTATAAAAAGGAGTTAGTTTAGTATAATTATTATATATTCAGAGGTTTAATATATCAGAAATTAATAATTATTTAATAAAAAACTTAGTTTTTAAAAGCAAAACTATAATGAGTTATTTTTTTATTATAAGCAAATATGTTCAAATTATATATAGTTTATATTAATATATTTTATATAACTCTTTTTTTTTCTTTTTTTGAAGAGGAAGGTCTTGTTTCAGTTTTTATTCAGATAATATATTTATTACATTGTAATTTTACAAGGATATATATCTTAATCTACTTAAAACTAAAAACTAGTGCTAGTTTATCCTTAGTCTAGGCTCTTTAACTAGAGGAGACTAAAGCCCTACTTAGTCTATTATATATGCAAGTGTATCTAGAAATGCATTAGTAGTAATAAACCTTTCTAACCAAATATTCAATTTGTATTGAATACATTGTTGTTTAGATAGTATGAGTATAGAGTCTTCTGTAATGCTGTTTTGGTTTTGTTCAGTTTGTATTTTCTTTATATCTAAAGTTAAATTATTAGGTTTATGCTATTTTTTGCATCTGTGAGTTCAAATCTTATTGTAGAGAACTTTATGGATCTTATGAAAAAGTTTATGAGACTTTGTTATCTTGGATATATTATTAATAGAGGTTAGCAGTTGTGATATGACTTTAGAGATAAAGCTATAAATAGTTTGAATAGATTTGGCTTCTGAATCTTTAGTATTGTAAAGTGTATTTAATAGTATAATCTCTTTGATCTTCTTAGTTAGCTGCAGTTGTGAGTCTTTGTCTGATATTAGATCTAAACTTTCAGTTATTATTTGTTCTAGTGTAATATTATTTTTTGAGCAGATAATCTAGTACTAGTTATCTTCAAGTTCTTTGTTATATCATTTATATAATATAGATAAATATTTGTTTGGATTTTTTTTAACTAGGTTAGTTATGACTAGTAGTTTATCTAACGGCAGCTTAACTTTGAATGCTTTTAGTAATGAATACTTAAGGCATGTACTTCTACTTGTTGGTGAGTAGTTGTAATTTAGGTTCTTAGTTATTGCTTCATAATTAATTTTTTCTCTGTGTAGGTCCTATTAGAGAGTTCTATTCTGAGAATACTACTCTGCAAGATGAGTTGCATTATAGATATATTGTATGAAATGTCTAGGCTGATATATGATAGTATTGTTATGCCATTGCAAGTAGTAGGTATCATGTCTAGCTTAATCAAAATTGAGAATTACTTCTAGTGGTATAGTAGGTTTGTTATTATGTTAGTTGCTTGATATTTCTATATTAATTTCAAGCTGCTTCTTATAATAAAGTGTATATATTATAAGCTATAAGGGCTACTTTTTTTGCTTTAGTATTTTGTTCCTTGTATTGTAATTGTTATCAGCTAATGTGTTAAATAGTCTTTGTATTTGTTAGGATGATAATATTAATGTTAGCTTGTATTTAGTTGGCAGTAAAAGCATAATTGTTACTATAGCTATAAGCAATACATAAACATTACTTGGCTATGTACTTGTTTTAACTGAGAAGTTAATATTTGTATCTAGTATACTCCAATATGTAACTGGATATTTTATCTTTGTAGTTGTATCTTCTACTATTTTTGTGCTTAGAATTGTAGTTATATGTTTATTATATCTAGTTTGTATGTATATACCAACTAGTTTGTTCTGAATATTTGTTTTAGAAATTATATTATTGATGAGCTCTAGGTTCTTTTTTGTTTTTTTGTTTGAGTAAACTATATTTGTCTTTGTTCTATTATTTGCTTGTTTATTTGCTCTTCCTTCTCTTTTGTTCTGTATAAAGGAGATAATTTCTTCTATATTAGAGTATAGTTTCTTTATTTTGCTAACATATAGTTGTATAGCTGGAGTAGCTTCTGTATATAGTTAATATGAATTCTGTGTAGATTTTAGACTGATATTGTTTGTCATACAGCCTTTACAAGGTGCTAAAAGCTTTTGGTTTGGGTATTGCTTCCAGTGTTTTAATTTGGCTATATTGTCTTTAGCAATAGATATGACTTTGTAGATTGATATTATGTTGTTTGCTAATAGCAGTATCTAATTATTTTTAGCTATTGATATATAGTTAATAATATACAGATTAGGATATTGCAGGTTACTACTAGTAGTAGTAAGACTACTATTTGTTATTGCCTATATAAGTTGCTTATACTATTTAGGCTCTTTTCCTCTTGGTATATTCTCGATTGTATATAGTAGAAATATTTATAGGAGAGTTATTGTATTATCACAATTCAGAACGTGTTCAGCAAAATAAAGTCCAATTTCATTTAGACATTTTTTAATAGCTACAGAATTTGAGAGAGTTTTAATTGTAGCATTTATACTATTTCTTATCTTCTGTAGTATAAATAGCTAGTTAAATATTGTATTAGTAAATGAATAGTATAGGCTGTAGATTTGATGTATTCTTTTTGTAGTAGTTGTATTGTTTTCTAGTATTATAAAAATAATTGAAATATGAGTGAGTATAGATTTGTTCATTGCTGCTGCTACTTGTAGTTGTTGTATTCAGTTTCTAAAGATAGAGCTAAACTTATAATTAGAGTTGATTAAATTATGAATAAGTAAAATATTTTGTTGTATCTGTATATCTTCTACTGTTCTAAGGCTATATATCTTATAGTAGTAGAGTGTGGAGCTTAGAATAGAAGAAGCTAAGCCAGTCTTATACTTAGCGATATTAGTATATTTGTTAGTAATTCTATTTATAGTTAAAATATTAAAGAAAGTATTTAGAATTTTATATGCAAGTCTAGTAAGGATAATAGTATTTATTATGTTTATAGCTTGTTTCTCAGTAATCTTGGCTATTCTTAGCTTTTGTAATGTATTATCTACTTCTTGTATGATTAAGTTATGAGATATATTTTGATTTTTTTCTAGTGTAAACCAATATCCTAAGAATTTGAAGGCCTCTTTTGTACTTATTAAATTTATTTGAACCCCTTTGAAAGTAATTGAAGAGAACTGCAGCTTGGTATTGGTAGCAAGTACTGACTTAGTTAGATTGATCTTAATGTTTATAAGTTTGTAGAATGATGATGCTATCTTCAGAATCTGTAAAAGTTCTTGTTTGTTGTTTGCTAGCTATAGAGTATCATCTATATAGACTAATATCTGGATTTGAGTTATTTGCTTTAGGGTTGAAGAGCTGTTCATTCCTTCTATTATATAGCCTGTATGCTGTTGTGTTATTTTTGAGAGAAGGGGATTGTAATATATTCTCTAGAGTAGTAAAGTAATTGTTTCATTCTGATCAATTCTATTATGAACTTGGTATGGTTTAGTATTACTAAGATTTATAATGACTAAGTTTGAATAATAGGTGAATATATTAGTGATAAGGTTAACTAGAGAACATAGTACTTTGATTCTGTGAAGTACTCTTTCTAATAAAGGCATATGAATAGAGTTATAGACTTTACTCATATCTTGTACTAACATTCAGATCTCTTTATTCTGTACTTGTACATCTTCTATTAGGTAGGAAAGAAATATTATTAGAGTGGTTGTTGAGTTGCCTAGTAATGTGACAAAGTTGGAATTGTTTAAAATTAGATAAGAGAAGCTGATATTGCTAAGTCTGTTTGTAATAATCTTAGTAAAGATTTTCCTTGTATGCTCAATTAGAGATATTAAATGTATTGTTAGGTTGGTTTGACTTCTTTAACAAGACCAACTAACTAGAGAAACTAATAACAGTAAATACTTCGCATAACATCCTTGTTACTGTATTTTGTCAAAGTCTTTAGAGTGTTTTTACAAAACTTAACAAAGAAGATTTAGATTATTTGCAATTATGAAAGAGGCAACAATTAAAGATATATGAAGATATCAATAAATATTTATTTCAAAGTATCAGAAAG
>CAJVPM010000603.1:0-15858 GCA_910592325.1 Scutellospora calospora
GAAGTTGCCTTTTTTTGATTATTAGTAACCTATGCTACTTTGATAGTATGTTACTAATAGGAGATAAAATGCTTTTGTAGCAGATTAAACTTGGGTACTATCTGAGTAGTCGAGTTAGTCCTAAATTGCAACAAGAAGAGTAGTAAAGTATTATGTTGAGATATAGTATTTTATATTGCCTGTATTATTTTTTGATAATTCTTCTAATAAAATAAAGTGAAAGATTACCTAAGTGGAAAAAAAGTATAGAGATTTATTCAATATTAAAATTTTATTATTTATTTATTTACAAATTTTAAAACCCTAATTTCATCCTTCAAATTTTTTCCTCTAAACCCTCTTTTTCTTCTTCTAATTTATCAATTCTCTTATTCAACTCCTTTTTTTTACTTTCTCTAAATACTATTATATCATTATAACATTTATATATTCGATTATATTCATCCTTTTTTTTTCAAACTTCTTTTTATATTCAACTATCTTCTGAAAAACATCTTCTACATTATACTTAGCCAAAAACTTTCTATAATCTTTTAATTCTTTGTTTGCACTTTCTTGAAACTTTTTAAATTCTTTTTCTAATCTACTATTATCCTCTTGTAATATCTTTATCTTTTTCTTGTAAAACTTCTTACTTCTCTTAAACTTCTTATCAATATACTCTAACTGCTTTTCTTTCTTTTCAAGTTTCTTCCTATACTTCTCCATTATTATAAAAACTTCTTCTACTCTTTTTTCTTCTTAACTTCTTTATATCTCTACTTTTCTTTCTCTGCTTTCTTCTATATCCTCTTATAATCTTTTACCTCATTAGACAAAACTTCTTTTCCCTTCTCTTTTCCTTTCTTAAATCTTTCATCTTCATATCTTCACTTTTCTTTTTCTTTTAACTCTCCTACTTCTTGACTCAAAAATCTAATTTTTCTATCCTTCTTTATTAATTCTTCTTCTTTTTCTTTTTTTTTTCTTTTCTTCTCAACTCTAAAAATTTATATTTTTATTTTTAGAATATTTTTATTTTATTTTATATCTTTATTATATTATTATTATCTTTTTATATTTCTGTGCAGTAATCTATCTCTTCGATATAGATAACTATACTTTCTTTTTTCTATTTTATTTTATTTTTTTTTTTTTTTAAAATTATTTTTTACAAAGTTTAATTTTTTTTACTCTATTTTAAAACTTTAATTTCAAACATATATAATTTTTTAATTTTATTGGTTAATTATTACCAAATTCAAATATTCTTAAGGAGTGTATATAAAATTTTTATTATTTGCCTGCTTTAGTAAAGTAGTATAGATTTGTGACTATAGGACTAGTAGTCGTAAGTTCAATACCTGCTAGTTGATAGTTAATCTACTGACGAGTTATGGTAGCAAACTAGCACTAAGTAGGATTTTTTTTTATTTAATTATTTGAATTATTTTATTCAATATTACTATTTATTAGAGCAATAGTAATTTTATTTTAATACTTTTAAATACTTTAAGTATTTTTTTATTCAACTAGAAATACTTTAATTTTCAATTTTATTTCAATTTTTATTTAATTTTTAATTTTTTGAAACTTCAAATTTTTAGAGAAAATTTTTAAAACCTAAGAAAAAGAGCAATAATTTTTAAACAAACTTTTTATAATTTTTAGAGCAAAATTTTTTTTTTCAAACAATACCTGACTAATTTTTAAATAATTTTTGAAACAAAGAATTTATTCAAAACAGAATTTCTTTAATTTTATAATACTTGGATATTTTAAATTTGTGAAACAAATTTTTTTAAGGAAGAGAATATGTTATAAGATAGATTTTAGCATAATTTATATTATATTTTTATTAGTTATATTTATTAGTATTTTAGTATTATTTCTTATATTTGTATTATTTTAGTATAAATATTTTATAGTATAGAAATTTATAGAAAAAATTTATCTATAAGTGAAGTCTCTCAAGAAGTATTCAGATCGAAAAATTGTTCTAAGTAACTTTCTAGATAAGAACTATGACTATATAATTATATAAGTTTTATCTAAAGTTATTATATACAATATGAAGAAAACTCAAGTGATAGCTAATATAATGTAATAATTACTGTACTAAATACTATGCTACTTACTATACTAATTTATTTATAGTAATACCTAAGTGATACTAGTATAAATGCCTAGATAATGCCTAAATGACTCTTTGATAACTCTTAGTTAACTCTTCTACAAAGCTTTACTAAAAGATATAAATACAAGTAGTTTTTCTCTCAAGTTCAATATTCTAAAAAGTCAGTTAGCTATTCTCTTTTCTAATAATAAATAAAGCCCAAATCCTCTTCCCTATAGTTATAGAGCATAACTATTCGTGTATCTTATTCTAAATATATCACTATCTTTAATAAAATATATTGATTATAAATAAACTGCTTCTTTAGAGATGAGTATGATTCAAGTAACTCTTACTGTAGATCACTTGTACCAAAACTTTTTAAAAACATTTTATAATAACTAAATATTTTATTAAGTAAACAACCTTTAAGCTACTAAGCAAAATTGTTCTATACAAAATTTTGCTTTAGGATAGTCTAGTTTCATACTTCTCAGACCTCTATATACAAAGTTACTTCACTATAACTATTAAACAGCTCCTTCAGAAATTTCTCAACAATTTATTAAGCTAATAGCTCTTGTTCATTAATAGAGTTGTGTCTAGCATACTACTAGCTTCATTTTGATATAAATTTTATCTAAAACGGACCAGATCTTAGCAAACTAGCTTCAAAAAACTATCTTAAGGCTTTTTTCTAAAAATTATATTCTTTTCTTCTTTTTCTCTTTCTCTTCTTCAAATCTGGAATTGGGTTACGTGACAATCTAGCAAAAAATCACTAGTCAACCTGATAATTATACCAATTTCACTATTTCTTTTCTAAGTTGTAATTAATTTAGCATAAATTAATTAATTACATACTTGTTTTATTCTTAATTTGTATTGCATATAGTACAACTTAATCTATTTTTAACTTAGTACTACATATCTGTACTCTGTACTATATTAGCAACACCTGACTTGTGCTATACTAGCCACAAGCTATACTAGCTATACAGACCTTGGTCATACAAGTTACACAAGTTACACAAGCTATTTATTATTACACAATACAAAATATACCTCTCTGAGAAGCTCTTTTTGATCTCATTCTATCTGAACACATATTTATAATCCAATATAATCAACATATCTACTTTAATTAGCAAAATTCTAAATACTCCTGACCTAGACTACTTTTACAAAAAATGTTCTGACACTTTTGGAGTATCTTTCTACAAAGAAGACTTAAAAAATATTACACCAATCTTATCTAAAAACAAACTAGTTACTTGCTTTATCAAAACTCTTCGAAGTAATACCAAAACTATATATTTTCTCTTTGCATCTAAAACCTCAGCTATTACCAAATACCTCTGTGGTAACTACTATACTAGCTTTATCTCTGCAGATAATACTGAATATAATATTACAATCTCTAGCTTTACTACTTTTCTTACAAACTACAACAACTAAAAAACCAAAGTTTTTCTTCAAGATTTGGAAGGAATTACTAAAAGCATCCTACCTTCTTCTACACCAACTCATTGCCAATATATCTAATCAAAATGCTAACTCCTAATTAGATGCAAGCTTTCTAACAACAACCATAAACTAACTAATGATACTACATTTTACAAAAATAATACCTATTATTATGCCTGCTTTCCTAATAATACTACTAACTCTCGTCCACTACTAACTTCAGCTCTACTTTATCTGCAACTCACAATTTCTTCTCTACTAGAAAGGATCTGATCTCTACTTTCCAAAAACAATAACAACTCTAAAATCTACTTTCTCTTTCTTTAACTTCTTTAACTCCAACAACTAATACTAACATCTAGCAACAACTTAATACTACTCTTACTATAGAAAAAATCTTATCTGATATGAATATTGACTCCTTCTCCCTTTTAAAAGACAACCAAACTAAAAATCAAACTCCATTAACAAACTCAGATAGTATAGAACTAGATTTACCAAAAACACTAATTTCAAAAGAGAAAAATACTAATATTACTTCTATTCAACCTATTTCTAACAAAACTCCTTTCTACTCAAATGTTTTAACTAAGGATTTACCAAAACCTTATACTAGAACTAACAAATCCAAACCAAACTCAGTATATGACTAGCTTGCTAACTTTTTAATTACAAAAGAAATAAAACCAAATACTAAACTTCAAACTAAGCTTTCATTTCAACTATTTAACTTTCTTAAAAAAAATCTTTCTAACTTTACTCTAGAACAAACATCATTTAAATACTTTTATGCATAATGGCTAGCCAAAGATCTGAGTTCCTAACAGAACTCATCTACTAAGCAAATCCAGATATTAATTCTAATGTAACAATTCATTTCAATCTTATTGAATCTACTCTAAAAGACTTATTACTAAAATTCATGACTATTCTATTTATTAAAATGAACTATAGAAAAATTTTTGCTATTTTACTACACAAAATTCAAAACTGTCTTCAAATCTGTTTAAATATAGCATGATTCTATCTTTACCTAACTAACAACTTCTAGTCTATTAACTATACTAAATTTAGTAAAGACTTTAAACTAAAGCCTAAAAGGTTTAAAATCAACTCTACAATCGAATATACTAACTAAGAAAAAGAATACTTCACTCTCAATTTCATTCATCAGCTCTCAAAATTCACCTTCAACAAATCTAAAATACAGCTACTGTAAATATATCAATACTATCCCACAATAGTTTTACTATCTTACTAAAAGAACAAAATATAACTACAACAAAAATAATTCAAAATATTCACTTATTTTTAATACAAATTACTAGTAACTCATATAATACTTAGCTAATTCTACTCAACTAGCCCTATCACTTAATTAATCTAATTCTCAACTATTTAGACTCACCACACAAAATCAAAAGAAGTCTAAACAACTTAAGTCTTTATTATATCGAGTAATGTCTAAACAAGAACTTGTCTAATACTATTAGTTAGAACTAACTTCTACAAAATACTCAAAAATACTAAGAGTTAGAGAGCCTAAGTAGTATAAAACTCTAATATATACTATTAAAAACATATATCATAACGAATTTAATCTTAAGGCAGATTTCCTAAAATATACCTCACCTGAGACTTTATTATATAAAAAAGATTAGGTAATAGTTAAAACAAATACTACCAAATTTAGTAGAATATCATCAATTAATAACAACATAGCAACAATCAGACATTGGACTACAAACGATAATAGTAACAGACTTATATATTACTTAGAATGCTCTCTAAATACAAAAAATAAAAGGAACTGCATATTCTATATATACACATAATATACTAACAGAATACAAGTCGATTCTAGCAAAGTTTTATGAGTTAATATAGATTCTATCAATTCACTACACTTCTAAACAAATCAACAACAACAACAACAAAAAACAACTTCTTCATCAAACAATTCTAAAATTATAAGACCAAAACTCAAATCTAGCTACAATCTTATCAATAATGCAATACTGAATCTACCTACTGCACTATCTATTTGGCAAATACTAACCTAAAACAATAGCTCTCAAAATACAAATATTGTTCTAACACTACAACAAGAACAAATACGAAATATACTAATACAGTTTGCTATCTGGACTATACCAAATATTTCATTACAATTCCAACAAATAGTTAAAATATAGTTCATACCTAACAAAATTCTTTGTAATATACTAATATATATTTTTAATAAGACCTCCTGATATTCATATAGATATTTCAACTAATAACAAAAACTTTTTGACTATAGCAAACAAAATCAACAATACTTCAACCTACCAACTACCAGAAATTTATAGACTAAACAACTAGCCTGCTTGGCTTACACTTAAAGTCATAACTGAAAAAAAAAATCTAATATGGCAATATATCTATAATCAATATATCAATAACCTAATATCTATATCAAACTCAACTCATATTTTTGATATTAATTATCAAAATATAAGGAATAATACTTTATATATTTCTTAGTCTAATATTATAATCGAATATAACTCCTATCACTTTATTAGACATTTAATTAATGCAAACCATTTTATAATTTGGTATTCACAGAACTGAACTGAAAAATGGAACCAAATACGAGAAGAGGTTAACTGGTCTACCTTCTACAAATTTTTTAATTATAATAACAAACCAACTACAAGGAGTACAGATCCTAAACTATTACAACTTAAAGCTTTTAAACTTAAGTTTCTACTAAACGAACTCCTCACATAAGCAAATTTCTTCAAAAGAAATCAATACAAATATTCTGATAGCAAATGTAAAAGATATCTAACTAAAACAGAAACAAATCTACATTAGTTTTTATATTCTCTAAATAACTACTAAATTAATAATATTATTTCTGAAATAGTTTAAAAAACTGCTAAAAAGTTCAAGATACAAAATATAGAAGATGTATTAAATATTGCAAATATTTTTAAAACTTGATTAATTGATGACAATCCTGCTACCATACAAGGCCTACTGATATTTAACTAGGTCTAACAGATTAATACATATACAAAGAACTATAATAAATAAAGCAATCTAATAGCATATATCACACATAACATATCAAAAAATCTATATAAAAAAATATAAATTATATGTTACTAATTACAATATCTAAATCAAGCTCAGTATAACAATATTTTAGAATACTCTAATATACTTAATGAAAAAAAGTTACGCTAAATAATTTAGACAATATGAAAAACAAGATACAAAACAAAATATTAATCTGGTCTAAAATATTTATTAAATATAATACATCTCCTAACTTTATAGAGAATATTATAGACTAAGTAAGGCTTCGACCCTTCTTAGCAAAGTTTGGGTCACAGATAAATTAGCCTGAGTCTTTAGTTTTAGAATTTAAATATGTACTACACTAATTTCATTATAATATACTCATATATAAGAATTAATAAAAAACTGAGACAAGATCTCACTTTTAAAATAAAAAAATAAAAAAAATGATAGAAAAGTTTAAAGAGCCAGTGTAAGCAAAACAAGAAAAAGAAGTTATAAGATACCTTGAAGTCTGAATATTAGAAAAAGGTGTAAAGAAATATAACAAAGCAATTATTACAAAAGAAATTGCAAGAATATATAAGGCAATTACATAGAAAAAAGCATCTGTTAGTTAGTTAGTATATTTAAATAATAGTGTATTCATGTCTAGTATCAAGTATAAGCTTCAGATATTTTTCTTATCTAAAGCTTCATATAAATGAATACAAAGATCTATTTAGACATTAATTATGAATAAAATGAAATTAGCAAAATCTGCTCTGAATAGTATATATAGCTATACAAAGATCATAGGTCTATAAACAATTTAGCAAAATCAGCTTGTACATCATATTATAGAACTAACTATATACTTGAACAAACAAAACAAAATAGAATTTACTAAAAGATTAAGAGTAAAAGAAATGCAACTAAGCTATATGAGTATAAACAATATTCTAAGTAACTCTAGTAAGCTAGATTATACAAAGCTTAAATTTAATCTAGTATACAAAATAATATATAAAGGAAAGAAATTAGATTTTAGTTTTCAAGAAAATAATGTTTACTAAGAAAATGTAGAAATATCAAACACAAGTATTCTAAGTCTGTTAGATGAAAAAGAGGCAAACAGATATAGAGAAAGTAATAATATGAATATCTTTATACTTGAACAGCTAATAATAACAGACTTTTGATATAGAGCAAGTAAGATATATTAGAAACTGCAAGAAAAGAGATCATAAGCTATACTAGTTCAAGTATATAGAAGAAAAGATCATTGATTGTATCACATTAAGATCTTTAAAAGAAGACTACCACATAACAGAACTAAATTAATATGCAATAAGGTATAGTAAGCTTAAAATATCTGCAGATAAAAAGAAAAAAGAATAGATTATCTTCAAAAAAAAGAAGTTATGAAATAGGAAAAGTTATAAAAAAAGAAAACAAGTACTTTGTAACTGAGTACTAGCAAATTAAAAATAATAAAGATACAAGAAATATACAAGCTAGTAAATATGAAGGTTGTATATATGAAAGATATAATAATACAAGCTATATAATAAGGCAAAAGCAGAAGATATGATATTAAGTTTTAGAAAAAGTATCATGCAAAGGAAATATGATGTCAATTAAAATGCCTTTATTAGTATACCCAGTAGCTAAGAAACTTTGGTATAAAAGAGAAGAAGAGTGAGAGAGAGAAGTAGAAATAAGAGTAGTTAATATAGAAGAAGTAGTAATTCAAAAAGTAATTAGTAATAGAGAGATGCAAAATAAATTAATTGAAATCACTAAAGAGTTAAAAGATAAAAAGGAGCTAGATATTTATACAAATTGGTTATTAGTAACAGATTACAGAGAAGATGGAAGAAGAAAAAAGATAGGTATAGAATAGGTTATAGTTAGCAATAATAGTATTGAAAATAGTATTAGTTTTAATAGTAGAATAGTTGACTAGCTCTCTTCAATTTGAGCTGAACTAAATACAATTTGAATAGCTTTACTAGTAACTCCTGCTAAACAAAAATAAAACTATATTTAGATAGCAAAGTAGTAATAGAAGGAATTCAAGATTTTGAAAGCTAAGTAAATATAAGAAGCATGTTTAAAACCAAAACTGCAGCCTAATTAACTAAATAATAGATTACTATAGAACCAAAAATATCAATTTGGAGTTAATTAAAGTTAAAGGCTATAGTATGAACTTCTAAAATAATAAAGTTGATAAGCTAGTGAAAGAAGGTCTCTTATCTAACCTAGTACTAGAAGTACAAGATATTACAGCAAGTAGTATAAAAGTAGTACTAATATAAAAAAGCAAGCTAATAAATAGCCTCCTTAGATTATTTGTTAATAACAACAATATATGAATATAAATGAGCAAACCTGAATAATATTAAACTAATACTAGATCAAAAATCAAACTCACAAAGTAATGAAAAACTAAATTAGAGAAATACATAGAATCTGCTAAAAAAGCTTTAGAGAAAGAGATATACTAGTATCAAAAAAAGTAAGGCTCTAATCTTCAGAATAAAGTGTCTTAACATGTTATTACTAACTAAAGATCTCTGTTTTCAAAGAAACTCTAGGCTATATAAGAGTAAAACTTATATAGTGTACTTTGCGAAAGAAGAATTTTTGAACATATTGCAGAATACTAGGTCTATTAAAAAATTTGAAGAAAGATTGAAGGCTTTATTATAAATAAGCTAAGTCTAAAGCTCAAGAATAAGTGGGATATATCTATTTCAGATCAAACTCTAAAAGAAATATTTATAGCCTGAGACATAGCTGAAATATATAGTAAAAGAAAATTATATATTTAAGGCCTTACTAGTAATCATCTTATATCAGAAGTTGAAGATATCTTAAGATCTGTTTCTAAAACTAGCAAGATGATAAACTGGTTTTCAGAGCTATTCTGGTCTAACTTTTTTGAAAGGCTATAGAAATTCTGCTATGAAGTTATACTAGAATAAGAAGAAAAAAATAATATCAAGTTTAAGGAAAAAAAAAAAATTAAAATATTATTTAGTAATTTTAGTATAATAATTAGATTATCAGACTGCTATACAAGAAGTTTGGAGTTTAAATCTTATTGTCAATGAATTTGAATAATTACCCAAATCTTTATATCTAACTTATAGTAAACCCTGTTCATTTCTAGAGTTGTAACTCTATAAATCTCATTGCACTAATATTATCTAAATATTAGGAGTATGATGTAATATTGCATGAATAAATCTTAATAAGATCTATAACAAGAAACCTGTATAGTAGAAATTCTGAGTTGGTGAAGTAATATAGCTTTTAACAGTCATAATAGCTGAAGTTTGATTTGAATAGAAACTGTTACTCAAAAGATATAGATCAAGTTAAATATGAAAGATCTGGTGATCTTAGTATAGTGGTTAGGTTGCCAGACCTCCATGCAAGAGATCTAGGGTTCAAATCCCACTATATACAGAATTGAATAATTATCTAAACATCTGTATCCAACTTACGGTAAACTCTGCTTATTTCTGGGGTTGTAACCCTGTAAATCATATTGTACCAATGCCAATCGGGTATTGGAAGTATGATGAGGCATTTAGCAAGGTATAACATTATATAAATAAATCTTGATAGGATCTATAGGCAGGGGACCTGCATAGTAGAAATCCTGAGTTAGGTAAAGTAGTATAGATTTTAATAGTCATACCAGTTAATGTTTGATCTGAAAAAGGAAATCTGTGTACAAAAAGATTGGTGAAATAGATATGAGTAAGTTCTGAGTACAGAAAGATTGATGAAACAAGTATGAGTAAGTCTGTTACACAAGGTCATATAGCAACACCAACTTGGCTTGATGGCTAACTGGATTTAGGAGGATCTGTCTCATGTGATATCCGGTGGCAAAGCAGACAATACCAAGCAACAGATTTGGGAGGATCTACTTTGTGTGATATTTGGAGGCACAAATGACTAACTTGGTAGAAGACTACAGTAGGAACCAGGTTTGTACGAACATCGAACAAGAGTATATGCAAGCTAGATTGGGATATAGTATAGTATAGTTGAGTACTACAGCACTCATCGATTTGGAAGTTGGTGAAGGGGTACCTGAAATGGGCCTAGGCTTTGAATCATAAAGTTTGTGGACATATGTCAGCTCAGGTATCTTCCTGAAGAAGTAGCATGAGGTTAGGCTGAATTAGTATAAATAGATAGAAACAGGTAAGTTATAAGGCTAGAGGGTTTAAATAGGGAATCTTCAAATAGATTTCAGGTATCGCAACTAGTGTAGAACCTTCGAGCGGACTACTTAAATAGACAATCTAAAGTTGTACATATGATTAGTTATATCCTCACAATATATATCATTACCTACTATCAAATAACCAATAAAGTTTCAGCTGATAGCATTTGTATAAAGTAAAAAAAAAAAAAAAAAAAAAAAAAAAATCACTATAACATCTAACTGTTTAAGCTAACTAGCTCATTACAGATTCATTTACTGACTTTAGCTTAGATCATTTTGGAATACTTATTGCTTAATATATTGTAAGTATATAGAGTTCTAGTTAACCTTAAAGTATACCTACTAGAGCAGTTTATGCTCATTTTACAGATTTATCTAGTTTAAACTCTTGTAATATTTATACAATACTAGTTCTTACTATTCTCCACTAGTTTTCTGTTTGCTAATCTCTTTAGATATTTTATGAAGTAGAACCTCTCAACCTTGTTAGCTACCAAGCTAGATTAGTATTACTAATTCTTCTTGTAGAATAGACTTACTTACATCTTACTCGATTTATATTTTCAGAATAACAGTTTCTTTTCTGAATTAAGTATTAGCTGATATGATTATTGAAAGCTATACTACTTTACTAACTCAGGATTTCTATCATACAGGTTCCCTGCTTATAAATTTTATTAAGATTTATTTATGTAATATTATATTTATTCAAATATCTTGTTATACTTCCAATATTCAAATGATATTAGTATAATATGATTTATAGAGTTACAATTCCAGAAACAAACAGAGTTTATTATAAGTTAGATATAAAGGTCTGAGTAATTATTCAAATTCATTTACAGTAGAATTTAAACCCCAGATCTCTTGCATAGTAGTCTGATAACCTAACTACTACATTAAAATCATCAAATCTTTAAACTGTAATTTTTTTTTTTTTTGTTAAGACTACTTCTTTAGCTGATTAAATTTTATTAATTTGAAATTATAAAGTTACCATAGTAGTAATCTTCTAAGATTTTATAGTTACATGATGAGTATACAACAAGCCACATATACAACTTTAGTTATTATCTAATTTAAGTTGTCCATCATACAGATGATCGACTATCTGTTAGTTCTACACTATGCTGCCATATCTGCAACCCACCTGTGAGTTACCTATTTAAACACTTTGATCATTAACCCTTCCTTCATTCAAACTAATATCACTACTATATCTGACTGCTTAAGCTAGCTGACTTACCTATGAATCTATTTATTATATGACTTAGGTCTTCTCGAGATATGTATTGTCTAACATATTGTGAGCATATAGAGCTCTAGTAAACTTTAGAAGTAATTCCTACTAGTGTGGTTATATGCCTATTTCAATAATTCATCTGAATTGAACCCTTGTTAATATTTGTACAAACCTAGTTCTTGCTGTAGTTCTTCACCAGATATAGTTTTCTAAGATTTTAGATATTTCATGAGGTAGATCCTCCTAATCTAGTTAGCTGCTAAGCCAAGTTGGTATTGCTGCTAATACAAGGCACCAGGCTACATTATATAGTAGACTTACTTGTATCTATTAATTTCATATCTTCTATACTCAGATTTTTTATTGGATCAAGCATTAACTGGCTTGACTATTGAAATCTGTACTACTTCACCAAACTTGGGATTTTTACTATACAGGTCCTCTGCTTATAGATCCTATCAAGATTTATTCATGCAACATAACTCGAACATTGTGTCATACTTCTAATATCTGATTGACATTAGTGCAATATGATTTACAGAGTTGTAACTCTCAGAAATAGACAGAGTTTATCGTAAGTTAGGTACAAAGATTCAGGTAATTATTCAAATTCATTGACAGTAGAATTTGAACTCTAGACCTTTTATATGATAGTCTAGCAATCTAATTACTACACTAAGATCGCTAGACCTTTAAACTGTAATTTTATATTTCTTCTATTTTATATATTTATATTAAAAGTAAAGGATATATAGATTATTTTTTATATAAAATTAATTGTATATTTTTTTTGATATAGTGATCAAAATTTTGCTTCTAATAAACCTTTTTTAATTTTAATTAAAATTTATAAATTTTTTTTATTATATATAGTTTAAAATAATATATTCTTATTATAAAATTTTAGAATCTATTTAGTTTAAAAAAATCATATTTGTATATATCTTAAAAAAACTTAGATTGACCCAAAAAAATTTAGATAGTACAAAACTACTCTATTCTAATTAGCTAATTCACGTAAATCTATAATATAAACTTTATAGTAAAAAATAATATATGATCTTAAAATTAAAATATTTTAATAAATTTTATATTAGGATTTTAATTCAAAAAACTCTTTCTGTAGATTATTTTAATTGTTTTTTAAGCTAAAGCAAAAATATATTTTTCTAAAAAACAGTATTAAGAAACAATACAAGTAGCAATAAGCAAAAAAAGAGAGTATCTAAAACTATATATATTAGTAAAAAAAATCTAGAAAGCTTCAAAAATAACTAGAAGAAAACTCACTTCAAAAGAAAAGTTAAAGAAATTTTTAGAGAAAAGTAGGGATTTGAATTTATTCTGTTATACAGATTCTCAAATATAATACAAGAGTTACAAAACAAGGTAAATAAACTTTATATGAGTAGATCACTAATCTGACGTATTACATATAAGCTAATAAAAAAGAAGTATATAGTGTTTAAACTAGACAGAATGCAGATAATCAGAAAAAATTCCAGAAAATTTTACAAAAAAGCTGAAGTCACTTGTAGCAAGAGTAAGATAAGTTTAACTAGAATGTCAGCAGACAAAAAATACAGCCAAACAAAACAGTTAGAAGTGAGATTTTTAGCAAAAGAAAAGAAAGTAGTAAGTCTCAAATTAATGTTCAAAGAAGAAGAATCTCAGAAGCTTACTAGTATAATAGAGAGCATAGAAGAAAGTCAAGAGAATATAGATATATATATTTTAAGAATTATAGAAATAAGTACCAAAATTATCTCAGTAACCAGAAACTAGTACAGGATAATAAAAAAGATAATCATTGAAGAAGAAAAAGAAATATTTGATACAGCACTTGAAGAGTTTGAACAAGAACTCATAATTGCAGAAAAGCTAAAAAAAGTATAGTAGACCTTAAAGAAAATAAGAATCTAATAGTAGAAGATAATCTGCAGCCTATAGAAGAGCTACAAGAAAAAGCAAAGAGTAGTATAAGTATATCTAATTTGGTAAGAAAAGAGGCTAAAAGAGAGCAAATAAAAAGAGAGAGCTCTGAAAAATTGCAAAAAGTAGAGACAAAAATATAAGAAATTAGCTAAATGTCACAAGAAGCAGAAGAAAAATAAAAAGAAGTCATTAACTCAAGATCAATTTTAGAACAAGAGCTAGAATATTTAAACAGAAAACAAGTGAATAGAAATAAAACTGCTATTGAAATTTTGTTAGAAGATAAAAGGAAAGTAAAAGTTGGAAACTCATAGCTCAAGATGATCTCTAACAAGTTAGCAAAAAAATTACTTCAAGATATATAAGAAACAGAATTAGCTTTTAACATAAAAATTAAAGATCTAGTTTTTTGAACAAAAGACATTATCTTGAAAGATATAGAAGATGCCTTTTAGGTATATCACAAATAGAAATAAATAATACAAAAGAGTATTGGAAGAGACAAATAAATTATGCAGTAGCAAACTACAAAAAGCTAAAAAGAAATGCTCTAAAAGATAGTGTATGAGCTCCTAATAAGAATACATATAAAAATATAGGAGAGTATAAAGCAAAATCATATCAATAGCATTACTAGACAATACAAAAGAAGAGTGGATTAAATTCGTAGAAGGAACACTATATAAAAGCAATTATATTAGTAAGATAAAAGAGTATTTTATTAGAGAAAATACTTGGTTAATTATTAGCTTTAACTGTTATAAAAGACTAGAGACTTTAAAAAATAAAATAAAAAGGAAAAAGATTGAATAGTACAAAGTTATATTTGAAGAGAAACAACTTTATGAAAACTACAGATATATAAAAGACAACAAACAATCTAAGATTACAAAACAAAAAAATAGTAAAAAGCTGAAGAAAAAAAACCAAACTCAAGTCTTATATAAAAAGAAAAATACAGAAAACAAAAAAAGTTATGAAGAAAATCAGAATCCAGAAATTATTATCTCAGATAAGTTTACTAACAGAATATCAGTATAGAATCTTCTGATATAGACAAAAAGACCTCAAGTTTCTGAGTCAGTATGATACTATAGAAGAGTCAAATTTATAGAAATAATAAGAGAAACATATGAAAAAACAAGAGCTAAGATAGAATTTGAACCAGAGTCATTAAATATAGAAGAGATAAAAAAGATCTGATATATCCTATTTATAGAAGATTATCTAATAAGAATTATTTCTGGAGCAAGTAATTTTGAAAAACTCAAAATATGAAACAAGTATTCTAGAAGATTAATTAACTTATCAGAGTACACTAATAAGATGCTTCTCTGGAGACAAGTCAAATAAATAAAAACTAAATCTTTATATATATTTAAAAATACTAACAGAAACAATATAAGAAGTACAACTATTTATTTTTTAAATGAGAGAGACTTATTAAACAGCTCAAGATTCACAACATATTACTACAACAACAAATTAAAATAGGCATCCTAGGGTCTGGCGATCTTAGTGTAGTGGTTAGGTTGCCAGACTGCCATGCAAGAGGTCTAGGGTTCAAATCTCACTGTCAACAGAATTGAATAATTACCTAGACATCTGTATCCAACTTACAGTAAACTCTGTCCATTTCTGGAAGTTGTAACCCTGTAAATCATATTGCACCAATATTGTTCGGACATTGGAAGTGTGACGGAATGTTGGAGTTGTATTACACAAATAAATCAAGATAGGATCTATGAGCAGAGGACCTGCATAGCAGAAATTCCGAGTTAGGTGAAGTAGTATGGATTTCAATAGTTACAC
>CAJVPM010000604.1:0-15853 GCA_910592325.1 Scutellospora calospora
TTAGGGTTAGAGTAGGTGTATATTGGTAATGTCAGTCACATAGCACTGTCCCTAAGAACTGTCCGTAGATTCACCGCAAAATTGGTCACTGGTATACAATATAGTTTATATTAAAATTTGGTTACACCTGATCCTACAAATTATTTATTAATTCGAGGGTAATGATCACTACTAGTTATATTTAGAAATATTCATTGTTTATTAATATAAGTTGTCTTTTTTTTTTAAAAAAAAAAAGTCGAAGGCGTATTGCGAGATTGGATACGAAAATCCTTCATTTTTAAAATGTTATGTTATATCAAGAGATGAAACAGGGAAATATATTCTCGTTTTAGAATATGCAAAGATGGGTTCCTTAAAACAAAATCTTCATTCAGTAGTGAAAATGGAATGGAAAGATAAATTAAAACTGTTATATTGCATAACTTCCGATCTTGTAGCGATTCATTTACAAGGGCTCATTCATCGAGATTTACATAAAGGTAATATTCTGCAAGGTGATATACGTACCGTGTATATCGCGGATTTAGAGCTTTCTAAACTGATTAAAAATTTTGGTGTTGAATCTTTCGCTCCTGAAATTTCAAGAGGTGAAAAATTTACACCGGCTGCTGATATTTATAGTTTTGTTGTAATTATGAGAGATTGCAATTGGAAAAAAAAGCTTTTGATGAGACTAAATTTGTTCCAGATTGTTACATTAAATTAGCAAAGAGGTGCACGGATCTAAACCCTAAAAAACAACCTACTGTAAAATCTATTAATAATTAATTCGGATTTTGGCATTAAGAAATTTTAAGTTCAGATGATGAAAATAAAATCAAAAAGCAATTTTTGGAAGCAGATAAAATATTTAAATCTTTATAAATATTAATTCCTGACGAGCTTGATAGTGGATTAATTGGCCTACATATCAATGATAATGAAATTCTGAATTCAAATACTTATAGTGGAAAAAGTGCTGCAAATTAAAACCTGGAATTGGATATATAAATTTTAAATACTGTATCCAGTTTCAGATTTTAATTGAAAGCACGCATTTTTTTTATCAAATCGTTTGTTGATTATAATTTATGACTTTTTTTTTTTTTTTTTATTATATGAGGACTTTGATATAATCAAGATTTAAACTTCTTTTCTGACGCTAAAACATTTTTATTAATTTTTTTAAAGCTTCTAGATATCTGTTTCTTATATATTTTGTTAATGCATAGACAAATTTTATTGAATAATCTTAAAGACAAATTTGAACGCGCAGGAATTGCAAAATATCTTTTGAACGAATTCTTTGCATACAATTTACTTTTCATGCCATTTTTACAACTTTATTATTAATTATTAGGATAAAGAGCATGGGAGAAGATATAGCAATTATATACTGGCATAACGTAACTGTATTACAACTGCATTACAGCACATATCTGATATGGGCTCTCAAAAGTAGAAACCAAGGTGTTTGACTTTGTAAAAAAAAAAATTAATACTAAATTTTCGCACTTCATATCTTTATAAATTTTAAAGCTATTTTAAATAAATCTTTGATTCCAAAGTTTCTTTTAAAATTTTATAATAGCTTTAAATTTATAAAGATACTGTATGGACTTCGAAAAATTTTTTACAAAGTCAAATTCCTTTGAGGGCCCATATACGCTGATTATAGATTATACTGTATCCTTATACAGTAAAGTCCGGTTAAGTAATTGAGTAAGTTAATATAAAAAATATGTAATTTTTTTTCTCAGTAACATCCGATAAATTCGTCATGTAAGATAATGTTTACTCAGTAAGATCCGGCAGATAAACTGAGTAAAGTATTAGAGTTTTAAATAATACAGAGAAAACTAATTATTATATGGCGAATTTTATAATGGCTATTGACCAAATTAACACAAATGAAATATTAAAAATTTTAAAGGTGCACTTATAACGTCAGGTTGAAATACGGACCATCTTTATTGACCTAATATTTGCTATTCGTTATTTTAGTGCGACTATAGTAATTATATGCAGAATAAAAAAATTATGTAATTATTTTAGACTATTTTTTAACAGCTCGGACACATTTTAAATTCACAAATAATATAGATTGTTATAATGTTAAAGTGAATTTTAATCAGGAAAAGTTTTTAAGTATAGTATTATCTTAAATAAATTTAGAAGCAATGTCTATACGTGTAGCTTAATTTAATTAGTTTAAAATTTTAGAAATTATATGAATGTATTCAGTTTTTGCTATTATCAATAATAAAACTTTTAAGAGTACAGTAATCTTTTTATTGATCACTCAAACAATCAGTAAAATTATTATTAATAATAAATCATTATTTAATTGTTTATCTTTCATTACTTTTTCTAATACAAGCAATTTAAGTGAAGATATTTTTACTGATATTTATGAAACTGATTATAAAAATGAAGAAACAGAAATTTTAGTTATTGATTTAGATAATTCTATTTTATATTCACTTTTTGATAATGAAATTATTAGTACTTAATCAGTAAATATCTTAAATTTTTTAAATTTATTTATAATAAAGCAAATCTAATATATTTTTTTATTAATAGTAAACTAGTTGATTATAATGAGGATAATTTGAAATTATTTAATTTAATTATTAAAAATTTGAGAGTTGAAGAAATTTAATATTTTGCTTTGCTAATAGAATATTCACCTACTTCTAAACAAAAAATTGCTATTGTTTTTAATATTGAATTATGAAAATTATATAATGCTATTTTTGATAATGTAAGATTTAAAGTTAAATTTATTAAATTTTAATATATTAGTTTTTTTAAAATATTTAAAATATTTTTTTTATTTAAGATGCAATACCAACAAGATTATTCTAGTAGAGGTAGTAATACAAAAGCCTGGTATATTTTTTTAAATTGTTATATATACAAATATCATTTAACTTGTCAAAGAATTAAATGATATAAACTTGTATATAATAGTATTCAAAATACTTTATATTGTAAAGTTAATATGAATTCAGATTTATATTAAGAAAAAAATACAATATTAAGAGAACAAAGATTTATAGAAATACAAATATATGTGTAAATATTATATTTAATATTAAATTATAATTCAGTAATTTATTTTTTAACTTAAATAAATTTTGTTAACTAAATAATTATTTTGTATTAGCAAATATCTTGCTACAGTTAAAATGCAATACTGTTTTGATAATTATAAATATAAAAAGCAAAAAGTTATATAAAAATATAACAGATATAATAACTAAATAACTAAAAGTTAGTTTATTTAATATAGCTAATAGTTTTATAAAAATAGTAGTAGAAAATATTTTTGTCAAAAATTAAATAATAATATTGATATGAATTTGTTGAAATAATTATTTAATAGTAAAACTATATATATAATTAATTATTTTATTTTTTATAAAAAATTTTAAATAATGAAAATTTATTTTAATTCTAAGTTTGAACTAACAAGTAAAACTATCTTTTGTTTATTAGTTTCACTATTAAGTTCTAGAAGAAATATATTTGTTTAGTTATTATTTTATATATATATTTTTTTTTTTATTAAGATAGCTTCTTTTGCCAATTAGATTTTATTAATTTGTTATTACAGAGCTATTACAAAGACAATCTCCTAAGGTTCTACAGTTACATAATGAGTATATAACAAGCTACATATACAACTTTAGTTATTATCTAATTTAAGTAGTTCACTATACAGATGATTAACTATCTGTTGGTTCTACACTATACTACTATACCTGCAACCTGCCTGTAGATTACTTATTTAAATACTCTGATCATTAACTCTTCCTTCTATTCCAAACTAATATTACTACTATATCTGATCACTTAAGCTAGCTAACTTGCCTGTAGATCTATTTATTCATGACTTAGATCCTCTCAAGATATGTATAGCCTGTCATATTGTAAGCACACAGAGCTCCAGTTAACCTTAGAAGTATATCTACTAGAGCAGTCTGTGCCTATTTATAGATTCATCTAGCTTAGACCTTTGTAATATTTGTATGACCCTAGTTTCTACTGTAGCTTTTTACTAGTATCTATATTCTCTCTCTTAGAATATTTTACAAAACAGATCTTTCCAAATCTAGTTAGCTGCTAAACCAGATTAGTGTTGCTGATCCTCCTTGTAGAATAGAATTACTCATACCTATTCAATCTATATCTTTCTTATGATATTTCTTATTAGATCAAGTATTAGCTGATATGATTATTGAAAGCTATACTACTTCACCAACTCAGAGTTTCACTATACAGATCCTCTGTTAATAGATCCTATTAAGATTTATTCATGTAATATTATATTACATCATATTTCTAATATTTGATCAACTTGGTGCAACTTAATTTATAGAGTTACAACCCTAGAAACGAATAGAATTTACTATAAGTTGAATACAAAGGTCTGAGTAATTATTCAAATTCATCAACAGTAGGATTTGAATTCCAGATCTCTTGTATAACAGTTTGACAATCTAACTACTACACTAAGATTACCAAATATTTATTTTATATTTTATAATTTTATTATAAATAAATTATTTATAATAAATATTAGAAAATTTCTAAATTTATATATATATTTGTATATAAGTATAAACAAAAAAAATTTTTTTAATAAAAAAAGTAATTTTTTTTAACTTTAGAATTAGAGCAAAGCTTAAGATTTTGGTAAGATTATAGTTATATGTAAAATTTAGCAAGAAATTTTTTTTATTAAAACTCTAAAAACAATTTTATAAACAAAGTTTTGAGATATTAGTATTTTTTAAAAAAATTCTTTGTTTTTATAATATAAAAAAAGATTTATATATTATACCTGATCTTAAATTTTAATTAGCTTTTTTAATAAAATTATGTAATATAGTATACAAATACTAGTATATAAATAGTAATTCTTTAAATATTATTATTAATTTAGAATTTTTATATCATTTTTTTTTTTTTGTTAAAGCTACTTTCTTAAAAGATTAGATTTTATTAATTTGTTATTATGAAGTTACTAAAATAATAATCTTCTAAAGTTTTATAGTTATATAATAAATGTATAATATGCTATATATATAACTTTAGTTATTATCTAATTTAAGTAGTTCATCATACAAACAATAGACTATCTGTTGGTTCTACACTATACTACTATATCTGCAACTCACCTGTGAGTATCTATTTAAATACTCTGATTATTAACTTTTTTCTCTATTCAAAACTAATATTACTACTACATCTAACTACTTAAGCTAGCTAAATTATTTATAAATCTATTTACTATATAATTTAGATTCTTATAGGTGGTGTTGTTATAGGATATGAATATAAATAGTAGATAGTTCAGAATAAGATATCTTAGACTGTCTGCTAATATTTTTTTGTTCTAAACAATTAAAATTATAATAAGAATAGCTATATTAGCTAATTAGATTATTTGATAAACTATATTTATAGAACAACTATTATAGACATAGAATATTGTCTAAATATAAAATACTATCTGAAACTATTCATATTTGTATATTTTTGATAGAACAATATTTGTATACAATATTGCTTTTAGAATATATATTGTTTAATATATTGTAAATATATAGAGCTCTAGTTAATTTCAAAGTAATTTTTACTAGAATAGTCATATATTCATTTTATAGATTTATCTAATTTAGACTCTTATAATATTCATATAACTCTAGTTTTTGCTATAGCTCTCTACTAGTATCTGTTTACTAATTTCTCTAGATATTTTATAATAGATTTTTCTAATTTAATTAGCTACTAAGCTAGATTAATAATACTATATTATTAGTATCTATTTACTAATTATGATAGTTTATATTGTCTAAATATAAATAAGCTTATTTGAATTTAAAATATTTGATATATTCTTTTTATTTAAAATTGTTACTTTCTTCAAATTAATTTGTAATTCTAATATATAGTATTTGCCAAATTATAAAATATTTTCTGTTAAGATCCTATCAATCTAAACTAAATTGATTTTAATAATAGATTTAAGATATAATATCTTAAAAGTCAAAAACTAAATTAATTATAATAAAGTATTTAAATTTAAAGTTTTGTTATAAGAATAAATATAGTAATATAAGAATATATATATATTCTAATTGTTCAAGTTTTTTAAAATAATATAAAATTTTTTATCATACATAGTACTTATTAGATTTGCTAGTACTAAGCTATATATATAACTTATAAATCTTTCTAATAAAGAATTCTAATTTTTTTCTAGTATGCTTAACAATTATTTACATACTACTATTATTATTTTTTTTAAACTTAGGTACCTTATCTCATATTTTATTGTAGAAAATTTTATATTAAAATTATAATACAAAAATAAAGAAAAAGCTAATGCTCTACATTTACTCCTGTATTCTATTGTTGCAATTTAGAATTCACTTAGCTTGTCTTATACTATCTAAATATAATCTGCTGCAAAGAGTATTTATCTCTCTAAAGAGATCCTATAAGTATAGAGTAGTAACTTTAGATTAATAATAGGTTCTCTTAAGCTACATTAAGGTTCTAGATTTCTTCTAATCTAATCAAAACTAAATTACAAGTAATTAATATCTAATTCTAATTAAAAATAAAAATTGTTATATATAATAAAAGGTAGCTATATATTATATAAATAAAACTTGTAAGGAAAAAATTTACTAATAAATTAAGAAACTCTTACAAGTAAGAAAAAATAAAAAAAGGAAAAGAAAACATTCTTGCTAATATAAGAAAAAAAGAGTGAAAAATTATAAAAATATTATGTTATGCAAAAACAAGAATATATATTTCTAATATTCTATAAACTCTTTTAGAAGTTAAATTCTAATTAAATTATCTATGTAATAGTAATATACATGTTTGTTGTCTTGTTTAAGTTGTATATTAACAGATAACTTGCCAAATTAAAAAGTAGTATAAGCTTGCTGATCTTTTGTTGAAAGTTCATTAAATCTTCTATTTTTGTTGTTTTTCAATAGAGAGAAATTTAAAAGATCTAAAAAAAGTATATAGTTATTGTATTATAAATATTTGCCTTCTTAATACAATACAGATAATATAAGATACAAAAGAGAGGCTTTTAATAGTATCTAAGTAAAATATTACTTTACTGTAGCAGTTCATTTTAAAGTTAATAAAAAAGCAAAAATTATATTTTATTTATAATACAATATTGATAATATAAGACTATCTATTAGTTTTTATATTAAGAAAATTCTAATATTAAGAAGATTGCAGAAGTCAATACCTAATCTGAAGTAAAGAAAAAAAGAAGGGTTTATATAGCTTTTTAGAAAGATAAGAAAAGTAATTTATCCTAATATTGCTTCTAAGATAATTTAATAACTATTTATCTGTTTTACATGATTTATAGCTTGTTCAAAAATCTTATTAAGCTAAATCTAAGATCTAATTTAAATCTAACTTTAGCTATTAAGTTTATTAAGAAATTGATAAATATATTTAAAAAATTAACTAAATAAAATAAATAGATAAAACTCATTTTATAATATTTTTGTCTCTTTTAAAAATGAGCACTTCAAATTCTAACTATATCTAGAAGGTCTATAAAATCTTTATTACTTAGCTTATTTAGCTTACTAAATATAATTTTAGTAGTAGAGTAAAGTTAAAATAATCTATATACTTGAAAGATCTTATAAACTCATTTAGTATATTTCTATATTTTAGTAGCTCATAGTAATTCTAAAGACTTTTGTAAAGTATTTCATATATACTTTATTCTTTTTCTATTTTCTTTTATGCTTTCTTATAGTTGTTCTAGATAATAACATACTTCAAAAGTTTTAATCAATTGGCTTTGTTGTTTTCTTTTATTTTTTTCTTTTAGTTATAAAATTATTTCCTGAAGTTTTTCTTTATAAGTAATTCATATTAAAGAATTCTTTCTTATAAAAACTTTATCTTTTTCTATTATTAAGTTATCAACAAGTTCAGTAAGCAGGTTATCTAAAGAAGAATAAGTCTGTTCTTAGTCTAGTTCTTGAGAAAACAATTCTTTAGTAGTTTTTTTATTCAAAACTTCTTGCTATAAAAGCATAGTTGTTTTTTCTATTTCTATAAGGTTATTCACATTAATTTCAAAGAGGAATTCTTCTAGTATATTCTGTTTATTTTCTGAATTTTGAGTTGAAATTTCTGTTTCTGTTAGTAATATTATTAATAAAAGAATATTAGTTTTATTTAATATAGTAACTTAGTTTTTAGTAAGAACCAAACTATTATTTAATATAAGAGATCTTGATTCTAAATAGTTAGAAATTCTTTACAGATATTTAGAGTTTGGAATTGTAATTGTTGAATACTTTGGATATTCATTTTTAGAGTATTAATTAAAAAGGTAACTATTTTAAAAATTTCTAATTTAGAGAAAATTTTTAAAGTAAGGTCTATATTTATAAGTTTTGATATATTATGAAAGGTAAATTCAAAATAAATTCTGATATCATAAATCATATGCTTGTATTCTTTTTTTTTTATACTTAGGTGATCTTGTCTATTATTTATTAAAGAAAAGCTTAAATAAGCTATAGAGTAAAAAACTATAAATATTCTATACTAAATTACTCTTTTTTATACTAATTCTAAACTTACTTAGCTACATTCAGGTGCTCAAGTATGATCTGCTACAATAGCAATTTTCTTCATAGAAGTAATAAATTATGTTCATTTTCTACTTACTCCTAATCCTTAGGAAACTACTACTAGCCTTTATCAAGATCTTCTATTTTATTTTAAGATGTAACTACTCTTCCTTAGAACTATAAGCAATTCATTTGTCAATTCTTTTATATGCTTTTTCCTGAATAGCAAATTCTTTTTCTTTTTTTGTTTTCTTTTCTGCATTAGGTGATCTGTAGTTTTCTTTGTCTAAATTTGCTTTTTTTCTTTTTCATTTTGTCTTTTTTTTCCCTTGCTAAGATATTGTTTCTTTTTTCCTATTTGATCATAATTTCGCATTAGAACTTTTATAAATATTCAAAAAAGTATATCCAAAATTAGTCTAAGAAAATTAAAAGTATTTTGTTTGCTTTCTTTTTTGAGTTAGTTATTTTCGTAACCTCTTTTTGTTGTTTAATACTTATAAGTCTTCTAATAAGCAATTTTCTATTTTGGATATGTATATTTGGCTCATTTCTAAAGATAGCATTTTTAAAAGATCTATCTTCTAGTAAAATATCTAGCTTTGTTAATACTTGTAAGCCTGTTAACTATAAAGCTTCCTCTTCTAAGTTTTTCTATATCTTTATATATATTTCACATTTTGCAATATGATATAGTGACTTGTTCTTTCTAAAACAAGTAATACATCTCTGATTTTTGTATAATGTTAGGTTTCTTAAAAAGCATATATCTTTAGTTAGCAATATACTGTTTATATATTTGATATAGAATAAAAGTGTTTTGCTTTTTTTCATACTGATGCAGTTTTTGCCTTGTCATTTTTGAGTACTTGCTAGGTGTTGTTCTAGATAAAACCTTCATATAGAGGCTCTTCCTAGTTTACATTAAAGATTTCTATTATTTTGCTTAATCTAGACCACTTAGTTTCATAGTGAGCAATTGAGGTTAGGTTGACAAAGGATCTTAGAGAGCTATCTATAATCTGCTCTTTCTATTTGGGTATAAAAGTAATATTACTAGATACAACTTCTGGTATCTCAAGTATATCTTGTATATATATTCTCTTCTTAGCGAGGTTATCTGTATAGTCATTTCTTATACTACTGCTATATTCTTTAATATTCTGTAGCTTTAGATCAAGATTTTTGCTTTGTAATATTCTTGTATTTACCTTAGTAGGCTTTAGTTTTTTGCTTTAAACTATTTGTGAAGTTTACTATTATCTCTAGATTTTTCGATTGCTTCGATTACTACTTTGCTATCTGTATATATATGAACTTACACTCTAACTAGAGTTGTTAGCAGAGTAGTCCATATTGCTTCTAGTTCAGCATATGTAGAAGAGGGCCAGTTTCCTATACTACTACTAAAACTAATTTCTTTAACTAATCTATTTCCTAATTTTACAATTCAACCTATTCTCATCTTGTTTTCTCCCTTACTATTAGCTGCCATTGCCCCATCTGTATAAATTTCAACTGTCTCTTTATCTTTTAGCTTTCATTTAGTTTAAGTAGATTCTGTTTAATCAAGCTATTTCTAATAGATTTGTATATAATTGCACTTTCAAGAGAGTTGGCTACAATTTCTACTCTAACTTCTTGTAATAGTCTGAAGTTAGAGACTAATTCTTTTTCTTCTAAGTATGCTGCTATAGGTGCTTTGAGTAGGATTTTTCTTTCTTCTTTATGAACATCTATAACCTGGTGCCAATCTCTAGTTTTAATAGTTAATTCACATATACTGTTGTTGAATTTTCTTTTGTTGCATCATTTGCATTTGTAGATAACTTTATTATAAATATAATACTTAAGATCGTAATGTTTTACTAAAAAAGTACTTATTAATTAGTAAAAGTTTGAAAATAATATGAAACCATTAAATTTTATAACACAAAAGAATTTTAAAAGCCAATACAAATATTTCATTATTCTTGTACTACACTTAGATTTTAAATGCTAAAATCAAATAATCAAGTTCAAAGATCCAAGAAAACTTAAAGATCTTGTTTAGCATGTCTTAAAATCATAATCTTAATACCTATAAACTAAAAAGTAAATTCTTTGGGTAAATGGATATACGTAACAAACACAATCTAAACTGTAAAGGTCTAATAAGCAAAAAAAAATGAGACGTAGCATAATAGAAGTTGGTTTTTATTGGTTGTTTATATGGGTTTACAATAGAAAATTTAATTCAAATTGAAACAAGTCAAAATTTTTTATATTTAAGGTTATTTAAAATTTTGCCAGATTGTTTTTTAGAAATATAGCTTGTATAAAAACGTTTGAGATCAAGTAAGATCAATTTTGCCACCAATTTTGACTAGAAGCGATTCTGACAATGCCAATATATAACACAAAGAAATTACATTAAATTTTTGGCATTTTAAAACGAAATAGCTAATAAAAATCTACAGTTTTTTCGATTAAAAGTTTCTAACTTCACGTGAGCAAGTTATAAAGTGTTAGATATCAATCGGGTATCGCGAGATAACATGAGGTTAATCTTTAGTCGATCATTTCTTTTGGTCAATAAAAACCAACTTCCATTATGCTATGAGACGTACGCTCGATTTATATTTGGGTCACCCGGGTTACCCGGGTTACCGGGTGACCCGGTTTGTAACCCGGTAATGATTTTTTGTACGGGCGGGTAACCCGGAGTTGAAATTTTTGACGGGTACAATCTTTAGTTGTTGAGTGTTGCAATTAATTTTTATATGCATATATTCATTTAGAAGTATTTATCATATCAAAGGGCAATTGCGAAATGACATTATGAGTGGCATATATCAATCAACTGGTGTATCCAAATAATTACAATAGTTAGATAATGTGTATATTATCAGAATCTGACGTGTATTCAAAAAAATACTCTTAAAAATTTCTATTTATACGGAATATCTAACATAATAATGTACTAAGTTTCCTATTCCTGGTTTTGCGCAACTGCGTTGCACAGCTACTTATGTTTGTAATTAGACTGATATCATACACTCTACTCTTATCGCTGTTTGTAATTAGACACTCCAATAAACCATGCATTCCGTTCCTGGTATATCATTACGGTAACAATCGAGTTTCATCCAATTATATAAGAAACTTTTTAGAGTTCAATTCAAAGTTATAGTGGAAGTTAGCTTACTAACCAGTTAGAAATCATTCTTTATAATGTTATTCGTAAGTTTTATTGAACTTGACATTCCCTTTTATTACATGTATGCATTAAATTAATTTAATGTATTTCATTAATTTGTACATATGTGTCGTTCCCAAATGTCAATTTGTTCCAGATGTCGTGGAAGTTAGCTTACTAACCAGTTAGAAATCATTCTTTATAATGTTATTCGTAAGTTTTATTGAACTTGACATTCCCTTTTATTACATGTATGCATTAAATTAATTTGTGCAACCTAAATAAATTAATTTAGAAATAAAAATTAACAATCGGACAAATTAGATTTGGAGCAATGTATTTGTATTTCATTAAAGTATTTCATTATTTTAATGTTTTTTAAAAAAATTTTGTTATAAAATGAATAGGCAAAATAAGTTTTAAATCTGCAAGCTGAATTTAATAATGAATAAAATTATTTATAATTTGTTTTTTATTATTTTTCTCGTTAATTTGTTATTATCAACTATCGATGCTAGACATAGAGACCCTAAACATAAAGACACTAGACACAGAGACCCTAAACATAAAGACACTAGACATAGAGTCCACCCTATTGATGCTAAACATGTAGACCACCCGCTACCTTCTATCGATGCTAAACATAGAGACCACCCGCTACCTTCTAAAACATGTACTATTACTGATATTTCCACTGAAACTGTAACAATCACTACAACATGTGCTACTGAAACGCCTACTCCTATCACTTGTCCTGATAATAAACAATTACCTGATGATTGTGATAAATGCAAACAAAGGACGACTGTAACTTGCACACCTACTACTACTGTTTGTGCAACACCTACCGTTATTTCTGAAAATGCTTGCTGTCGTGATGGTGGAGCTGGAAGAAATCAACTATTAGATGGCAGTAATGGTGAATTTGCCATAGAACTCAGTAATATAACCAATGCAGAAGAATGTTGTAAACAATGTTACGAGGAATCTTCATGTGTTAATTTTATTTATTCTCCTGCTAATTCTAGTGGTTCTGGTGGTATTTCTCATTGTTGGTTATATACTAGTCAGGGTGGTACTGAATGTTTTCTTATAGACGAATTGCCACCATCTATAATCAATCAATATTACGGCATTGTTGGTTGTAATTATTGTAAATCGATAACCTAAACAATTTTGTAAAAAAATATTGCGAGGGATCTTTATGTGTTAATTATATTTATTTAAGTGCTAATCAAATAATGGTTGTAATGAATGGTAGTAATGAATGTTTTCCTATCGAAGAAGCGCCACCATATAAAACCGTAGAATATTTCGGTAATTATTGTAAAGCATAATTTTTATTTATTTAACTAGAAATAGCACATATAGACAGTTTCTTCGCCCGGATTCAACTAATAATTAGATATAACAGGCAGCGTAATAAGTCTTACCAATTGATAATATAATGTTTTTACTTAATTAAAATTGAGATTTTAAATTTATCTTGTTAAAAATAAATAAGAGAGTTTATAATACATAATTATAAAGTTATTTTATAAATTTGAAGAGAGAGGCAATTGCTAATAATATTTGAAAAAGAACTAAGTTGAGATAAAACTATTTGATTCATAAAATTTTTCAGCGTCAATTTGAAAGTTCAGGTTTGGCATCACGTTTATCAGGATAGACTTGACGTTTGAAGAAGACGAAAAAAGGCTCTGCATCTCGTTTATCTAGACGTTTAAGGTAACGGTAAGGATCGGGTTCGGCATCACTTTTGTATTCTTTGAGTTTAAAATATGGTTCGGCATCACTTTTGTATTCTTTGAGTTTAAAATATGGTTCTACTTCGCATTTAAGTTTCAAATAAAACGTAGGGACTTCTTGTGAAGCCATCTTAAATTTTGAAATTCAGATTAGGGATTCCACATAGTTTTATTAAATATTTATAAAAATTAAAATTTAGCACAGCACAAAATAAGGATTTATTAGTAATTGATTTAAAATATACTAGGAACCGGAAGTCTCGTAGTTATTCTTATTATGTCCTGTACAATTATCGCACGTGATTATTAATTTGCTTTTTTCATGATTATATTTTTGATTTGTGTGCCAAACCAATCTTAAAGTACAATTTACACCTTTTCCTTACTTACTGTCATCAGGCATTTTAGCTTCATCAATTACATAATTAGTTTGTTGTATATGTGGGAAGTTATCAGTATTGCAGAATCTAAATAAATGTACTTTTTAACAATTTTTAAAATATAAAGAGCCTATTTGCTGAGGTGAGTAAAGGATTGGTACATTCTGTGCCCAATCATATGTGATATGTGCATTACCTTTAAAGATTTTAAAAGATATTTGAGAATTAACTTTGTTTGAACTACATTTTCTATTTTTAACTACATTTTTAATATTATTATTATAATGATCACATTCTTTTTGTGCATGATTCAAATGAGCTATATAATTATTGGTAAGTTCTAATTTTTTTTCATGTTGTGTAGTATGTTAAATATCTATTTTTAGTGTTTTACATAGTACTGTAGTACTCAGCAAAATCAAACAAAAACTTGATTTTCAAGTTTTTGATTTAGTTGTGTATCTATCAGTTACACAAATCAGATTTTAAATTAAAAATTATTTTTAGAACTATCTGACTTTAAATTTTATAATACAATAAAATAGCGATAGCATACTATTACCATTATATGATTTGAGACTAATTATAACTGTATTCTTTAGGTAGATATTTAACTTTCCGTACCCTGTTGGCACTCTAAAAAAAGAAGATTCTAACTATGATATTTAAACCTATATAATAAAAAAAAAAGTAAAATAATTATATTGTCAAACCAATGCTCATCTGCTATCTTTGCCTGGGTTTATGCATTTAGTTATAAAACTTAGAAAGAGACAAGGAATTTGTGGTTCTGAACTACAATTGATACTATTAGTATCAGAATAGCAACAATTGTTTATGTCTCACACATCATCTATGCAATAATTTGTCTTATCCTCTATCATAGTGAAGTTGTACATAAAAATAAGCATTAATAGTATAAATATTTTTACAAAATGTATTTTTTTAGGATATCGATTTTAATATAGAAAAATTGACAATTTATTCATTTACTACAATGTTTATTATCATTTTATATGAGTATTTACAATGTTTGCAATAAACTATTTAATTAATTTTAGTAAAAGTATATTCTATTCAAGCCTATCTGACTACCTGATTTAGTATATGATAATACTTTAATAATTTTATCCATGTTTGTATCTGGTTCAAAATCAAATTAGTCAAGGCTATATTTCTCTAAATCGAGGTAATGAGATAGGAAATCTCTCACTTGTTCAAAATATTTTTCTTTATAACCAAAATCAGGATCAATTTTTTGTGATTCATATCGATTTATCAGAGTCTAGCCCTCATTAACCTGTTTGAATTTCTCAAACAATTGATAGAGAGTTAACATGATTATAAAAAGGTTTTCTAACAATTTTTTCTCATTTACATTTCATTATTTATTGAGACTAAAACAAGCAAAAGATTAAACTTATTTATGTTTGTTTGAAGATACTACATTATTTGTAACTTGTTCAAAAACAATACAAAATCTTTAAACATGAGTATAAAAATAAATTATCTAATACTTACTATGAATAATGATAAAATGTATTTGTGATTTTATGAATCGTACCTCACAAAGCATCAATAAACATCAGCTTATCAAAATAATCAATATGCAATAATAAGAATTAATTTCGTACTATATTCTTGATATGGAATAGTAAATATATGACTATAATGAATTTCAAAGATGATTGAGTTATATAACAATTGAGATTGTCCTTGGTTTAATTCTATAGATAATAAATTTTAATATCATATGTTGTGTGATTTATATAAAAAAAATAAATATTGACATTGTTGACCTATAAAACATTAAGGAAAAACACAAAATCCTTAATAACTTTCGATCCACCGGTCCGAATTGGATGAAACACATACCATTGGAATCAGCTCACTGAGACGGTTCTAATGAGCCAA
>CAJVPM010000605.1:0-15848 GCA_910592325.1 Scutellospora calospora
CTACTTAAATTAGACAATGACTAAAGTTGTATGTATGGCTTGTTGTACACTCTTCATGTAATTACAAACAGTAGAGACTATCAATGTATATCTCATATGCAATTCTAATAAAATTCCTTCAGCAATGTAAGCTGCCTTAATAACAAAAAAAAATAAAATAAAATCAAGCTATTTATAACTAGAAAATAGAATATATACTTTAAAATATAATAATAATAAAATCTATATACTAATAATCTATAAACAAAACCAACTTTTACTTGCCTAGTTAACTATAAAAGAATCTATGAGTTAAATAAATTTGAACAAGAATTTTTTATTTCTAAAGAAATATATATGAGCTGAGTATTATAGAAAGAGGTTAACTTAATATTTAACAAATTCAAAATAACTTGTAATTTGTAATTTGATTATTGTAATAATCAATTTGATTTAGTTATTAGAAAATTAGTTTGCAGACTTATAATAGATTTATAAATTATAATTTATATTAGAATATCATATAATTATTTATCAAATCAAAATATTTTTTATATTATTTTACTTATTATGCAAAATTTTATTAAGATAACAGTATTTATTTTTAAGTTAAAAATTTTTCTGTATTAATTTTGAATAAGTTTAGTTTAAAAAGACAATTTTAATAAAACTATTAATTTTCTTATTTTCTATAATATTCAGCTCATATTTAGATACTTAACAAATTATAGATAATAATAATCCCAATTCTTAGCAAATACAAACCTCTAGATAACAGATTAGAAACTAATATTGCTCTAGTATCAGACAATATAGTACTTGTCTTAAATCAAACTATGTTTTTACTAACTACTCTAACAACTAATGCATCAGATATAATATATATATATATCTCTCTTTGCTTATTGCTCTAGCTACAGCTCTTGGTTAATGCTCTGTAAAGTCTATTACTTAGCAAGCTACCCCTATGCTGAATAATTAGATAACAAATGCTAATAATATAATAAATATAGATAATTAGAATTGTATTCTTCGACAGATCAGTTAGTAATTCACAAATTTAACATCAACATTTAATTTATTAAATTATTAAGTTTTGTTAATGAAGGATTTTAAATAACTTTATTAAAATAGATATTATTTACTATTTCAATAAACATATATATTGAGGAAAAAAAGATACTGACTGACCAGGACCTTGAATAATACTAATAAACATATGAATTGAGTTTATAGTAAAGTTTTAGATATTTTGTCTAATTTAGTACTGTGACTACTGGGATTTTTACTAACAAGAAATAGTGTGACAATGTCACTCAACTTCACAGAATTTGTGTAATATATGTTTTAACTTCTTGAAAGAGGCATTATATTTGGTAGAGGTCGGAATCGGTTGTAAAATTTAAAACCCGAATTGTTTAAATACGATTATGAAAAAAACCGATTTATGCTAAACCGGATTGGCTTAAACCGAATTTAATTTGAATCGTCGGATAAATATTTAGCCCAAAAAAAACCTGAAATTACTTTTTTGTTATATTGTTTATTAACACGTAATTTCGAAATTTGATAGAAAATAAAATAAAACCGAATGCTAATTTAAAAACCGGTTTGTCGGAGGGTTACAACCGAATTAAAACATTACAAAACGATTTACTATTTAAACCGGTTTAACCCGAAGTTGAAGTCTAATTTCATAATTCGGTTCCGACCTCTAATATTTGGTATGAACAAATGTATCCTTTATTTATTTATGAGTTGTTAAAACTGTCTTTTTACATATTCACTAGTTACGTTCTTTATATATAATTTGAAATATGCTAATTATGCTAAAACCATTATATCTGCTACATCTGCTAGTTATGCTATATCTGTATATACTATACTAAATATGTCACTAAAATCGTTCTATGAATTACGATTGTTACAAGACATTTTTCCATGTAACAGCAACTATCCTAGCATAACGGATAATAAGAACTACCAAAATCATTTATGTAATCAGCACTTAAAAATTTAATTGCTACTACTGTCAACTCTCTCTAAGTACACATTCACTAAGTGCAAGTTCTCTTTAAATAAAATAAAATAGCCTTGGACCAAGTTGGGATTTATAAAATAAGTACAAGTTCTTTATTCTGTAATTTCCAAAAAAATTTTAATTATTAACTACAGTAATTAAATTGATTTATTTAATTACAAGTTTTTTTTCGAAGTACAAAATATTTTTTCTAACTTACTAACTTGCATTTAGAAAGAATTATTTATATATAATTAATTTGATTTTTTTTAATTGTAAATTCTCTTTAAATACAAAATATTTTTTTGGCCTATTGACTTGTATTTAAAGAGAGTTGACTATATATTGATTTTATTAATATAAATTTTCTAGTAGTTTTATTAAAATTCTTTTCCAATGTTTAAAATGCAAGAACACTAAAGAACTTACACTCTTGAGCAAATAACCATAAGTAACGAACTACAAGTAGAAGAAAATGAATAAACTTAATGACCTAAGAACAACAGTTAACTTTATAGAAAAAATGAATCACAAAAAAGACAAGAAAACATCAATTAACGGCAAATGACTAATATTAAAACCATGAAGAACATGCAAATTAAGAAACCAACATAAACTAGGAAGGACTCCGCCCCGACTGCCTACAGTAATTCTGCTTGAAATGGATAAGTATAAGGGCCCAACATTATCTATACTAAACCATAAAGTAGTACCAATTCGACCACTTGAGAGGAAAAACCAGGAACTTGCAGGCTGTAATAAATCTTGGAAATAAGGAATTTCACCAGGAATTACATTTGAGACGTACTCCTAATGATCTACTTTTTGATATTGCATTTTCTTTTGATGTTTTGCAAAAAAATGCATGTTTACAACAAGGATTAATGAAAGGACGATGATTACTGTCATTATAAATTTATTATAAATATAATCCTAACTGTAGAATTTAAAAAATATAAATTTATTTTTAAAATATAAGACCTAATAATTAAGGCTCCAGCCTACAAAACACTGCCATTTTTTTTTTTCTAGTAAATAAACAAAAACATTAAAAATATGCCTAAAAAAAATTTATAGAAATAAATTTGAATTATGACTTTTTATCATCACGTTCTCGATTGCATCTAGTTTACGTTAAATCAGTTACAGCACCACTAGGGATGTCTAAATATTTATATTTTTCTATGCGAATTCTGGTTTAAATAGTTTAATATATTTAATTCATATTGGATTTTCAAAGGTCAAATATCCCTAACTTCACTATATGGAAAATAGATCCTGGTCTCGATAATTGGCAATGATAAATAATAACTTTATTTTTGAAAAGTCAGAATTTGTTTTACATTACATACGTAATCTTGTGATCTAATAGTTGAACAACTTTGATTATAAATAGATTTATTCAAAAATTTAAGACACTAATAAAGTAATGTTATTATTTAGCAAAAGTAATAATATATCTTAAATAATGCAAATTTGAAAATAATAATAAAAAGATATAATCAACACATATATATATTAAAAAAATTTTATGTATTAATCTTTTTTTTCTTCCTCTTCAGAAGAAAATTTAAGACTAACACTATTAACACAATGCCTTTCATCAGCTGGTGTATGCTTCCAACCCTCACCCTATTTTAAATAAATATCGTTAATAAAAATAGATAATATTTAAAGATTTTTAAATGAAAATAAATGAAAATAAATTTAAAATTACTTTAAAGACATGACCTAAATGACCATCACAAGCTGCACAAGTAATTTCAATTCTGTTCATTCCGAGGGATCGATCTTCATGACGATTAACAGCACCTTCAAATTTTCAAATAAAAAATTAGACAAATAATTATAGATAATATTGAAGATTAAACATACCAGGAATAGCCTCAAAGAAAGCAGGCCAACCACATCCAGAATCAAATTTTGTGTCAGAAATATAAAGTGGTGTATTACAGGCTGCACAATTATATACACCTAATAAAATATGTAACAACACAATCGAATAAATTAAATACAAAAAAAAATTAAATAAACCGTATTTCTATAAAAAAAATTTTCTTTTTTACCTTTTCCCTTAAACTTATTATATTCTCCAGTATTTGGCAATTCAGTTCCTTTTTGTCTTATAATTTTAAATTGCTCACTAGTTAGTACTGCTTGCCATTCTTCATCGGTACGCTTTTTTGACATTTTTTTAGTATTTATTGATTCTTGTAAAGTTCTAGATGTGAAGTATCTTATTAATAAATGCCTTTTAGAAGATGAAATAAAAGTAGTTCCTTGAAATAATGAAGAAGATATTTGAACTTTTGTTAGCTTGAGCCTGATAAAAAACATTTTCAATATTTTCCGGAATTATAAATTACTAAACTACTAGTAAAAAATGAAAGTGAAAAAAAAACCCCAAATTAATGTGAGTTGAATTTTAAAATTATCAAATAATAATATACTCACCAATAGGTAACTTTATTGTTCAGATTCATGTTATTTTAATTAACGAAAATTTTGATAACTCTGAATACTCACGATCAAAAATACGGATATTTTGTGATTTTGAATTAACGAAAATTTTGACTTCCTTTTAAAATATTCTCGATATGCACATGTTGATCATTCAGAGTAACATTTAACCATATATGTAACAATGAAGTTGCACTGTAAGCAAGTGATTACAAATGATAAAAAAAAAAAAAGAACCTAATTTTTGTTTATCACAGATCAACTCGACAATTTGCTCTAATTAAGAAGCTTTATGTCAAATTAAAAACCTGGTTTGACTCATGTAACAAAATAGAAATAAGTTGCTAAATAAGTATGCCTCACTTTACACAAACACCTTAGTTCAAGGCAATTAATTCACTTACAAAGTTTGTTTTACGGAAAAACAAATCGTAAGCAACTCATTTAAGGCTAGAATTGGACTTAATGGGGTTTCAAAATTCAGATAAAATAATTAACAGTTGAGGTATTTTATTTCTAATTCAGTAATTGAGACATCTATGAATCCTATTTTCTTTAACAAAGTTTATAAATTTCATACCTGATGTCCTTATTTAACTTTCTGATTTCGGAATTTAAAACTTTCACTTATTTTAAATTTAATTTTGAAACATTCTAATAATGTGTTTCAAAGTCAGAAAATAAAATAAGATTGTCGAAATTATGAATCAGTAAACTTTTATTTTTGAAGATAAAATCGTTGATAAAAAAGTAATCATACAAATAATCACAATTTTAAAATAAATAATGGGTGTGCTTATTTAAAAATCGATAACATACTGGAGTTTATTATGATGAATTTCTTTATAAAAACATGTTAATTATCTATACATAGTTATAATGATGCAATATTGTTCGATACTATAAGTGTGCTTATTTACAGAACATAAATTTTATTATAGATGTGCTTATTTTCCGAGGTTTACGATTTTGATTTAAAATAAAATATACTTTGCAAGTCACTTATTTTGAAATAAATATGATATGTCACTTATTTCATCCGAAATCAGACGTCGAATCACTAATTTTGTAACCCACAAATGTCAGAAGATATAATCTATATTTAAATTCTGTAAAAAATGAACTTATTTGTGAAATGAGTTATCTGTGAAATAAGTTGTCTTCGAATTAAACCTTTCTATGAATTGGTTGTCTGTAAAATGAACTTGTTGGTGAGTTAATCATCTATGAAATAAGGTATTTGTGAAGTAATACAGACCTCTAATAAAGAGCGAGAAGGATGAAGTGAGACTGCTTTCGTCATTAATAAATGAATCTTTAATATTATCCTTTAAATTTTAATGTTCTAATTCATCTTTAATCTATTATCGATACAAGAGATTTATAAAGAAAATACATTTATTATAACTTGTACTTTACTATAACAAAGCTATTACTCTTGTTTTAATATTGGTTTGTAGTTAAAGTCTTCTGTCCTTGAGATGTGTATTAATTACAGTTGTCATCTAATTCCTCAAAAGTTATTTTCCTGACACTGTATTTTACCTAAAGCACATTTTTTGACAAGGAATATATGTTTTCGACAACCCTTTTACTTCACATGATATTTCTAACAAAATTTAGTGTACTCATTTTCTCTAACAACTAATATTAGCTGATTTATAGTTAGTGTTTGTTAGGATTATGTGTGTGAAAATACATATTTAGAATAGTTCTGTTAAAAATAAGTTAATTAGGCTTCAATTCTAATCTGACCTCATTCGTAATAAAGTAAGAATGTAGTGGTTATTCTATGTATTATTATTTTTTCTTTAAATACAATTTACACAGTTATCTGTTTGTAATTGTGGCTCGATGTAAATGCATGCAAATTCTCAAAATTATGTAAAGTGAAATACTGTAAACGAATCTAGTCCAACTATCTTTTTTTTTCTATACTTTTATCATTAGAATTTTTATATTTTAAAAGTCAATGTTATATTTTTATATTTTCAAAATCAATATTATTATTTGATTTATTTTAATGCCAATATAAATTTTAATTACGTTACTTTTATGCTCTATTTCCCTCCTTAGAATTTCTAAAAAAAACTAGGAATTTTTGTTCAAAGCAAAAAAAAAGTCACCAAATATTTTTATTGCGCAAAATAGCAGTTTTCTTATTATGTGTTAATATGTTATAAGTAAACTTTTTTTAATACCAATGGACAATCTTGTAAAAAAAAAAAAAAAGTTCATATAAAGTTGCATTTTCTAACGAGTTAAAATATAAATAAAAAACTTAAGGCACAATAATTGAATTATATTTTAAAATTTTTAATGCTATAAAAGTTTTATGTAGATTCAATAAAATTCTATTTTCGCGATCAATTAAACATTGAAATTTTAGCATTATTTTAGTATTTAATAGTAGCAAACATATGCTATTATTATTATTATAATTATTTTGTATTGATGTCTTAAGATGGCATAAATTGTTGGGCTCCCAGAAAATTTTAATTCATATGCAGTTAGTTGGTTCATATTATATCGATTACTAATGTAATTTTTATGTTTTTACATATTTGTATTTGTTATCGCAGTGATACATATCATTACCTCATAAGAAGATATTCTTACGATTAGCTAATTTTTGTAGATCTACTTGTGATTTCCCGTGATAATCAACTAATCAAAATATGTAATTTTTAAGAAGACTTATAATAATACTACAGTGCTAGAAAATGAATATAAAAAGCTCATAAACCATAACTAAATGTAAAGAAATTTATCACATATATTTAGAAAATAGATAAACACGAATGAACATAATATTTATTAATAATAAACTCACGCTTGTTAAAGAATCTACAAGCTATAAACCAAACTTTAATTCACGGTTGACAAATCCAAGCACACTACAAAAACTGACCAAATTTAAATATAAAATCCAGGTCTTCTACTACTAAAGAGCTTATACCTATTCAAATTAAACAGAAGCATAAAAATTTATTCAAAATCTAATATAATAAAATAGTTTTATATAAAAATGTTTCTGGTTACTCTTATAAGATAATAGTAAAAAAAAAATTATTTTTTTATTGGTGAAATGTTACATTCTCAAAAAGTACTTTAAAGTATATAAATAAGTTACCTGAGCAATTAATTTACATCAGCTAATTATACAAATATCTTACTATGAATTATTACCCATACCTAGTGAAAAGCAAATTATAGTTTTCCAAAATATCTTATGCAGGATGCAGGTATGTATATGATTTGCATATAATATGTAAAATAGGATTACATTGTGGGTTTCTTAAAATTATGTTAATGCAGGCTAGCTAGCCTGAATTGAGAATCATATTAAAAATCTCACATATGCTTATTACTACCTATGCTAATTTGACTAGAAAGTTACTTAAAAGCCTAAACTATTTATATTCTACTGAATTTGTACCAACTTGTACTATACTCATACAAATCTAGAAACTATCTGTGCTAATTTAGTACATTTTTTTTATAGAGCAACTAAGATTAGATACTGATATACAATATTTGCATTAAGCAATACACTAGAAATAGATTGTTTATAAAACTTTTTGAGTGCCTAAAATATTACAATATTCAACATTGCAAGAAATTTTTACATTGAATTATAAATAAATAATGTAAGCTATATAGTTTATAATTATTTCAATTTACTATTATTATATTTTATATTTATTAAAAAAATTTTTTTTAAAAAAAAGCTATAGAAATATTGAACATATCTTCTTGTTATAGCCTTATAAAAAAAATTTTTTTTTTTACAAGAAAAGCTATGCAGTCTAATAAAATAGTTTATAAAATATTTTTTATGATACTATAAAATAAATAACTATATAGGATGCTAATTAGAATATTATTCTAGATAAAGTAGAATAGCTAAGAATTTTAAGTAATAATAAAATGCTTATAGATTTATAGAATATATTCATAGTAAATAATATATTAGTTTAATAAATTAAAAAGTTTATTATTGATCCTTCAAATTTTTAATATATTGGAGGAGGACAAGAACTTTCACTACTTTCATAACATCTATTAATATATTCTCAAGAACTTGTGCATCATTATCAATTTGACAATGTTTATTAGGTTTATAATCTTTTTTATTAGCACTAGAGTACAGCACTTCATAAGGTTATTATATTGATCTGTCAATGAAATATAGAAAAATTAGATGAAAGTTAATAAAAATAATTGATTTCAAATATTTTACCTTTCAGAAGAGGTGATTCATAAATAGCCAGACAATAAATAATACAAATAAAAAGAATAAAATAGAAATAATATCTTATTATAAGAAAATGTTTTCAAGTAAATATGATTTTTGTGAAGTAAGTAAATATTTTAGATAAGTAATTTAATTCAAGTAAATTTTTTTGATCAGTCTTGATATTTCAGTCTTAGTATTTATAACAATTCTTCATTCCTATAGTTTTTAGAGATAGGCATCATATACATAAAGACATGCATACATATATATTGTCTAAATAATTATTCATATAGCTATACTGAATAAGTAAAGTAAACTATTTGACTTTAGATTCACTAGTCTATTTTTGATGATTTTACTATCAAAATGATTACTTTGTACTCAATGAGATGATTAGAATAAGTTTAAATCATTAAAATCTGATTATAAGATCTTGAGATTATTAAGTTTTTGTATTATTTTTTAATATTTAAAAATCTAAAATAATACAAAACTTTAACATTCTTGAGATCTAGTAATTGAATTTTAATGATTTTAGATTTATTGAAATCATCTTATTCATTTTCTATTTAAAATTTAACAAATATCTGAATTCTTTATAATAATTTTGTAAGGTCTGGCAATCTTAGTATAGTGATTAGGTTGCTAGACTGCCATGCACTAGGTCTGGGGTTCAAATCCTACTGTCGACAAATTTGAAAAATTTCTCAGACCTTGTATCTAACTTACAGCAAACTCTGTTCATTTCTGGGATTATAACTCTGTAAGTTAAGTTGCACCAAGTCAATCAGACATTAGTAGTGTGGCAGCAGTTAATCACAGGATAATATGCGCATATGAATAAATCTTGATAGGAAAAACATTAGTGTAGTAGTAGTTAATCACAGGATAATATATGCATACTGATCTATAGACAGGGGACCTGTATGGTAGAAATCCTGAGTTGGTGAAGTAGTATAGCTTTCGATAGTCATACCAGCTAACACTTGATCCAGAAAGGAAACTATTATCAAAAGATGCAGATTGAGTTAGGTGCACATAAATTCATTCCACAGGAAGGATCAGTAACACCAACCTGGCTTGGTAGCTAACTGGATTGGGAGGATCTGCCTCATAAAACATCCAAGAAGATAGACACAGAAAACTGGTGGAGAGCCACAGAAGAAACCAGGGTTATACAAATATCTACAAGGGTCTAAGCTAAGTAAGTTCATGAAATGAACATAGGCTGCTCTAGTAGGTTTGCTTCAAGGTTAACTGGAGCTCTGCATGTTTATAATATGATGAGCAACATGCATTCTGAGAGGATCTAAGCTGGTATCGAGATATAGATTCATAACAAGCTAGCTGGCATATATAGTTAGGTGTTACAGTGACATTAGTTTGTAACAGGAATAGGTTAGTTGAACAGAGTGTTTAAATAGGTAACTCACAGATGAGTTGCAGGTATGGCAGCATAGTGTAGTACTAACAGATGGTCTAATGCCTGCATAGCAGACTACTTAAATTAGACAATGACTAAAGTTGTATATGTGGCTTGTTGTACACTCTTCATATAACTGAAAACTGTAGAGGAACCTCATATGGGACCTCATATATCAAATTAATAAAAATTGCCTGGCAATATAAGCCACCTTAAAAATAAAAAAAAAAAAATATAATAATTTTGTTATAAAATTAAATTTGAGAATATTCAAATTGTATCTTTATGTCTGATAAAAAAAACTATATAGAAATTATTACTACTTCACAAAATCAAATTTTATTTCAAAACTCTCTTTATTAGAATATTAACTTTTTAGCAAAAAGAAATACAAATTACTAACCTCTTATACTCAACTTTAATTCTCTAATTTTTTTCTTTTAGTACAATCATCTTATTTTAATACAAATAAAAAAATTTTGCAAAAATATTATATTTACTAAAACTATTAACTATTTTTTACAATTTCATAATATCAATAATATTTCTTAATTTGCTCTAAAATTTGTTTTTAATATTATCAATTCCCAAAATCTCAATTTCTACTTTTACTCTTTTTGTCTAAAAATACTACTCAATAATCTTCTTACTATAGCTAATCTAAATCTTTAATCACTACTTATATACTTTACTCTAAACTATTCTTATTATAATTCTTATGAAGTTTTATCTTATCTTTTACAATACTTACAAACTCTAAATTTTTTTTAAACTTTATTACAACTTCTAATCCAAATACTCTCTACTTTAAACATTAATAATATTTCTCTACAAAATCTACTTTCTATAATTTTATTTTAACAAAATAATACTTTACATATTAATACTATATTATACCTAATTCAAAGAACCTTTTCTACTTATATAGTTATTTAATTACATCTACTTCTATTCAAAAAAACCTCAACTTTCTGTATATAATTATCAAATTCTTTCCTTGAATAGTTTAATCAAAAAATTTAACAACCAAGAAACAAATACTAGTATAACTAAGAAACTCTTGGAAATATTATTAACAAATCTAAATAAACTAAAAAAATCTATACTTCAAACTTAATAACTACTTCAATACAATAACAAACTCTAACTATTATTAATAACAATGTTAATACAAATATACAAAAATAGTTTTTACAAAACTACTCTATACTTTTATCTTTTAACTAACTTCCTTACTAAAACCAAAATCTTCTTTTTTCTTTTTCTTTAACTAGTAGTAGTTTTATTTTATTTTTTTATTTTTTTTTTTTTAAGGTAGCTTACATTGCCAAAGGAATTTTTATTAATATTATTAATAGGATTATACATTGATAATCTCTACTATTTGTAATTACATGAAAAGTATACAACAAGCTATATATACAACTTTAGTTATTGTCTATTTAAGTAGTCTACTACACAGGTGTTAGACTATCTAATTAGTTCTACACTATACTGCCATACTAGTAACCTACCTGTAAGTTATCTATTTAAGCACTCTGTTCATTAACCCATACAGATCTAATCTTTTTTTTTTTTTTTTTTTTTTTTTTTTATTTTTTAACAAGCTGTCCACAAATTTTTATTAAGTATTATTTTTCAAGTTATATTTGTTAGTGAGAATACAATTGGCTATATGTACAACTTTAGTTATTGTCTATTTACAGGTTCTGCTATATAGGTTACCTACCAATTGCCATACCTAGTATCTGCCTGTAGATACTCTATTTAAACCCTCTGGCATCACAGTAAAACTCTATTTTTAATCTAATATTTGTATATCTATGCTAATCTTGTGCTGCTTCATTTGAGGACCACCTAGACCAACTTGTATCTCAAATTAACTTCATAGGACTAGATCCTATCACAAGGTACCTACCTACATCCTATTCTGGTGAAGGCTTGCAGATGACCCCAACTATGCTGTGCTATATCCCAATTAAGCTAGTATATACCTTTATCAGTGTTCATACAAACTCAGTTCCTTCTGTAGCTCTCTACCAGATTTGTCTAGTTCTTTTGAATGTTTCATGAGATAGATCCTTCCAAATCCAGTTAGCTGCTAAGCCAGGTTGGTGTTGCTATTCATGTAATGTTATATTATGCCTAACTTTTCCATTATATTATGGACTTACTCACACCCACTCGGTCTGCATTCTTCATCCCTAGACTTCCTCCAGATCAAGCATCAAGCTGGCATAACTGTCAAAATCTGTACTATATTATCTAACTCAGGATTTCTACTATGCAGGTCCTCTGCTCATAGATCCTATCAAGATTTATTCATGTAACATTATATCAGACCAGACTTTTCTGTTACACCTCCAATACCTGATTGATATTGGTACAACATGATTTACAGGGTTACAACCCCAGAAATGGACAGTGTTTACCGTAAATTGGATACAAAGGTCTGAGTAATTATTCAAATTCGTTGACAGTAGGATTTGAACCCCAGACCTCTTACATGGCAGTCTGACAACCTAACTACTATATTAAGATTGCTAGACCTTCAGATCTATTCTAATATTACTATAATATCTAACTGCTTAAGCTAGCTAGCTTATTACAGATTTATTTATTCAAATAGCTTAGGTTCTCTTAGAATATATTATACTAGATACATTACTAGTATTGCAGAGCCAATTAACCTTGAAGCAAACCTACTAGAGCAGTCTGCACTCATTTTATAAATTCATCTAGTTTAGACCCTTGTAGATATTTATACAACTCTAGGTTCTATTATAGTCTTCTACTAGTTAGTTATCTTTAATTCTTTTCTAGTATCTAGCTAGTTCTAGTTACTCTTCGTCTAAAGATCTCAAAATCTTCTACTTTTATTAGACTGAGTTTTCTTTCTGAATTAGACTTTAGCTGATATAGTTCTGTCAGAAGGCTATACTACTTTACTAACTCAGAATTTCTACTATACAGATCCTCTTCCTGTATATCCTATCAAAATTTATTTGTATAATATTATATTACATTTCTAAGTTCTGATTAATTTGGTATAACTCAATTTATAGAGTTACATTCCCAAAAATAAACAGAATTTAATGTAACATATTACAAGGTCTGAGAAATTATTTAAATTTATTGACAGTAAGATTTGAACCTCAGACCTATTGTATAGCAGTTCAACAACCTAACTACTATATTAGGTTACTAGATCTAGTAGTAGTTTTATTACTTAACTTAAACTAGTTTATAAATAGAAAATTAAAAGTAATATATTATACTAATTAGTACCTATATAGAAATTCTAAATAATAGTTTAGACTCAGTATTATCTTGATATTTATCATGTAAACTATCTCTTTCTATATTTAACATATTAAATAAATAAAAAAGTTTTAACAAAAATTTTAAAAATTTAAATTTTAATATTTTTTAACTATTTAAACAACTTTAATTAGTAGCAATATTATAATTTTATTTGAACTAAAAATATAAAATTATTAATATATTCTTATAATATTATGAAATTTATAATATAACTAGGTCAGAATCTTCTCTGTAAATTAATTGTACTTCAGTCCTTCAGATATGCTGATTATAACCTGATTAGAGTTACTTGATCTGAATTGTCAGAAAGAACTGAAACTTATGAAAAGTCTTTTCAGATGATAAAGAAGAGAACACTAGTATAAGAATAGTTACTAAGGTTATAATACTCATAAAGATTATAAAAGTAATTAAGGTCATAAGAGTAATAAAAGTTACTAAGATAATAACAATCATAGATATAGAACATAAATATATATATAGTAAACTTTTGTTATAAATAAAGGCTGAATTGGCTCTTTGAGATAATAGATAAAATCTCTTTTGCTTTATTAAATAAGTTACTAATGCCTAAAGTATAAATTTACTAAAACCTCTAACTACATAAATCTGAGATTCATTATAATTACCTCCTGATATATTAATACTCTATTTGGCTATTATATTCTAACATACTAGGATCAGCTATAGTTTATTCATTTCTAACTATCTAAAATAGTATGATAGTTGTAGTTGTTTTATTGATCTAATTATCTAAAGTAATATAATAATTGAGATTATAAATAATAGAGAATTAGGTTAGAAGAAACCCAAAATATAACATAGAAAAATATACTTACAGATATCTAAATCACTTGCCAAATCTAATATACCTCTAATAATTAAGCTGCCTGTAGGTCCTGTAAATTAGTGTTATTGAGTATTAAGATATAAGGATTATCTAATCACATTTGGTGGTAACTGTAAGATCTGAATTTAACCTCCAATACAAAAGAAATATAATAAGATTAACTTAAATAGAAGAACTATACCAATAATTAGAAAGAATAAAAAAAAGACTTGCTATTATTATTGCCTAAATTGAAGCATATTCAAGACCACAGCTAATATACATAAATTCCAAACAAACCTATCAAAGAAGAGAAGAGAAGTTAGAAGAAAAAGTAAAAAAAATTAAAAAATATAAAAGAAATTTACTACAAAAACTAGATCCATAGTATGAGACTTCTACCTGAAGATTATTAACTCCAGAAACTCATACCTCAAAGCTGTATTAAAAGAGAAGTCTATCTACAATAAATAATACTAGAACCTATAAAATAAAAGAAGAAATAAGTGAGTTAAATGAAAATAAAAATGAAATAATTTATTTATCTTATATAATTAATACACCTCAGAGAATAATATTTAACTATAATTGGCCAAAACTAGTTTGAAGAGAAGAAAAGCAGAAAGTATTCAAATTTAGAAGAATTAAAGTCTCTATTAAAAAAGAAAAAAATAAATCAGTTAATAACTTATTTGAAGATAAGAAAATAAAATAAAGAAACAGAATTAGGATGGAAAAGGATGAAAAACTAGCTGAAATAGGTAATACTAAAGGAACTAGCAAAAATGATAAAAAGAGGAATCTTAAATAGTATGAGAATATTGCTGAAAAGAGCAAACCAAGTAATAATAATAAAGAAGAATCTTTTCTCAAAAGAATTGCTAAGTTAGATATATACAAAAATCTATAGAAAGACTATTCAAGCAAAGCTATGTACCTTCTTTGTATTAAAGAACTGTTTATAGACAAAAAAGATCTTGAAGTAGATAAAAGTTACTTAGATGAGAATGACAAACCTAATTCTGATGAAGATAACAATAATATGATATTTGATGAAAATGACTATAGAACTAAAATTGAAAAGAATAAAGGCTAGGAACAAATAAATAACTTACCTTTTGAATTAAAGAGACCCAAAATAGCAAATAACCAATGGACTAATAGGCTTAAACTACTCAGTTTAGATCTCAAAAAAGCCTGTAAAAGTTGGATAAAAAGAGTTAGTAAGTTTAGAAAGAACAAAAAAAGCTTAAAAGAAGATTTAGAAAAAGATATATCATATCTTTCTAAACTGGAGACACTAATGAAAGAATTTAGGATTAGAAAACCAAAAACAAAAAAAATTAAAAATATTATCAACTATATAGAGTGACTGAATATGAAAGAAAATAAATCTTATATGCTGAAACTGAAGCTAAACCAAAAGTGCAAAAGAATAAAGCTGAGAACTGATATTGAACCTAGTAGACAAGAAGGAAAGTTTTTGAAATCAGAAGAGCCAAAACAAGTTGACAAAATAGATAGTTTAGAAGATTTTATTAACCTCAAAGAAAAGATAACATTGATTGAACTA
>CAJVPM010000606.1:0-15837 GCA_910592325.1 Scutellospora calospora
CAAGCATAATCACTAAAAATTCACTCACTTAATACCAATAGTTTACTCGAAGACTACAAACAACTAAGTCTAATAGATTATATTACAAAAAATTAAATTGATATATTTGGAATCTCTAAAACACATCTCAACTTAAAAGAAGCAAAATTCTCAACACTATCTAAAAATCTTATCAACTACTAAAAATTCTAGGCACCTTGCTTGAATAGACAAGGCAGTGTAGGAATTATAATACACAACCAACTAGCAAAACATATTAGAAAAATTCAAACCTTCCAAAACTTTCTTATTGAAATAGATCTCTATTTCAAAAATAATTATATTAAATTAATTCAAATCTACTTTCTAATACAGAAAAAAAAACAAAATCGTTAAGAAATACTTTCATACCTTACACTAATTATAAATACAACAAATTTCAAAATTATAATTATAGGTAATCTGAATAGTAGTCCAAACCCTAAAGTTGACAGATTACCAACAAAAAAATATAACTCATCAGAAAACTAATTACTTAAAATACTCAAATATTACAACTTTTATGATACCTTCTGACTATTCTACCTTACTTTATCAAATTCATATATATTCATAACAATAGTACTAGTCAAATTGACTAAATTTAAACTAATATCTATATAACTCTTCTGGACTATGCAGATATTATATAAAATCTATTTACTACTTCTGATCATTCTATTACTAGTCTCAAAACAATAATTATTACTAACAAACTGACTAATACAGAAACTTACACAAGACTTTCTTTCATATAGAACTTGATCCAAACAAATCAAATTGAACAATACTAATACCATACAGAACAAAACCTTATATGCTTATTAACTCCTATTAAAGAAATTAAAATACCAATGATCAAAATATTATTTAAATCAAATAAAAAAGACAATTAGCAAGGCTGCTCTAAAATTTATTCTATACAAAAAAATCAAAACCAACTCGAACCTACAAAGCTATCAAAAACTCAACCTATCACCTCTCTACAACCAACTCAAAAATATTATCTTCATTAAAAATCTTGCAACAAATACAGACATTTCTATATCATATAATTCTTATATTAAAAAATATTCAAACAATACTCTCCTCTCAAAATCATACCAAAACTTCTTAGCAGTAAATCCAAATCCTGATACAATTCTAATACTCCTCAAAAATAAAATCAAAAACCTCAAAATACTTATACAAAAGGAAAAAAAAGACCAAACCTTATTTGAAATCCAAAATAAATTACAAGAAAGAAACAATAATTATACTCAAAATTCTAAACTTTTTTTCCATAAAACTCTCGAAAAACAAAACAATAGTATCAAATTAGATTAACTTCTCTCAAACAATAACTTAACTACATAACCAACTGAGATCAAATCAGCTTTTGACAACTACTTTTAAGATTACTTCAAAGAACTTCTATATACATCTATAGATACTAACTTCTCTTTCTTCAACCTCTATAAACTATATTCAGAAAATGAACATCTCTTTCAAAATCTTTTTTCAGAAATACCTCTATGAATAGTTAAAAATAATATAAGAGCTCCCAAACAACAAAGCTACAGATCCATCAAAAACTAATTATGAATACATCAAAATGCTTAATTCCAAAAGTCAAAATATTATTCGTCTTTTTTCTCAAAATATCTCTCTCTCCAAAGTATATCATTAGAATAAAAAACTTCAAATCTCTTTCTTATTCCAAAAAAATCATCTTGGGACTTTATATTAGATCAAGTCTATTCAATCTCTCTTATCAAATCAATTAAAAAATATTTAATAAAAGTATTTACAACATGCTTAAACCAAATTATAAATCAACACTACCTTCTAAGTAATCTAAACTTCATAGCAACTAAAAACTATTTTATACATACACCAATACAAATATTATTAAACACTATTGAACACTATAAAAATAACAACAAAGAGGCATAGATATTATTCTAAGATATGTTCAAAGCCTTTGACAAAATCAATATAAATCACCTTATTGATACTTGCAAAAAAATTGGTATCTTTCAGAAAGCACTAAACTTTTAAAATTCTTACACCAAGATAGAAAAGCCAAAATAATTACTGCTTATAGACTCACAAATCCTATTTCTCTCTACTCAAATATTGAACAAGGAGAAACCTTCTCCTCACTCCTCTAGAAAATATATTATGACCCTATTCTTAGTTATATCAATAACAAATATAAACCAAAATTTCTAAAAATAAAATCTCACTCTCTACTTGATCTTATCTTCTTAAATAAATTATAATCTATTATAATACTATTTCTGATATTTATGGATAACATATTTGGCATTGTAAATTAAGAGAAAACTTTCAAGAAATTCTACAAGATGTCTCTGAACTTTACTAACTCAATAATATTCAAGTAAACCTACTCAAATCAGATCTCCTTCATATATCCAAAACCAAAATTTCTCAAACCAATACTACTTCTAACTATTCCTTACTCTTTAAAACTAACAAATTCTACCTCACAAACTGAATGAAACTATAACATACTTGGGTATCTTCTTGGATAGAAATAGTTCTTCCAAACCTACAATTAATATCATCACTAACAAAATAAATCAATTCACTCATCTTATTAAATTCAAAAAACTCCTTCTCATATATATATTAAGATTATTTAATACCATCCTCTCACTAGCAATTAAATACTTTCTTTAAATCTGTTTTTTACCTCAGAAAAAAATTAAACAACTATCAAGCATCCTAACAAAAAATACTAAACACATCCTTCACCTATCAACAAATACAAACAATGACATCCTCACTAATTCCTAACTCTTCAATATACTAACACTTAATAAACTACTCCTACTAACAAATAGCAGTAATATTTACAGATGCCTCAACTCAAATACTCTCCTAACTCAAATTACTCTCTCATATATCAAAGAATAGCTAACTAAAATTTGGCAACCAACTCTGACAAAAAAAATTATTCTCTCAAACCAAAGAAAAACACTAAACTTCACAATTATTAACCAACTAATTCCACTATACAAAAATGATATATCACTTAATAACCTCTCTTTTGATGATCTACAAAATATAAACCAAATGCATCAACTCAACTCTATATACAACTTTCTCCCAAACTCTAACACTACAATAACTCTAAGTCTTAGAAATAACTAAATTCTATTTCTCAAACAACTTCTTACTGCAGATAATCAATTTCTTCTTCCATAGAAAAATATCTATCTCAGAACCTATAAATCTCCCCATAGCCTAACTCCTAAATAGTATAAACAATTAGCAGATCAAGCAATATCATTACCTATACTAGAAATCTAGTCTAATACCAAAACTCAATTCAATAAATTCTTTTTTAAATACTCTAAATCTAATCACTTTACAAAACCCAAACAAAAACTACTGATCTCTTTATATTTCCTACAACCAACTTAAAATTGGCAAAATAACTGACTATTCAACAACTCAAACAATATTCCAAAACTACTAACTTATTCTCTCTAACTCAAACTCAATTCATATCTTATCTATACCTACTAAAATACAAATCATTTACAACCAAACAATTAACATAAAGTGCAAAATACAAAAAGAAAAAAACCAATACAAACTCTCAATTAACCAACAAGAATTACAAGCCTTACAAAAAATCTACCATACACTAACCAACTCTCCAACTCCTACTCTACCTGAATTAATCATCTCTTCATCTGATATCTCCCTAATTCAAAATACAATTATTAACCTAATTTATCAGGTCTGGCAATCTTAGTGTAGTGGTTAGGTTGCCAGACCACCATGCAAGAGATCTAGAGTTTAAATCCCACTGTATACAGAATTAAATAATTATCTAGATATCTGTATTTAACTTACGGTAAACTCTGCTCATTTCTGGGATTGTAACTCTGTAAATCACATTGCACTAATACTAATCGGAGTATTAGAAATGTGATGAGGCATTCAGTGAGACATAACATTATATAGATAAATCTTAATAGGATCTACAAGTAGGGGACCTGCATAGTAGAAATCCCAAGTTAGATGAAGTAGTACAGATTTCAATAGTCATAATGGTTAACATTTGATCTAAGAGAGAAAATCTGCATATGAAAAGATCAGCAAAATAGATACGAGTAAGTTCTGAGTACAGAAGGATCAATAAAACAAGTGCGAGTAAGTCCATTATATGAGGTCATACAGCAACACCAACCTGGCTTGAGGCTAACTGAATTTGGAAGAATCTGTCTTATGTGATATTCAGTGGCAAAGCAGGCAACACCAAGTAACAGATTTGAGAGGATCTACTTCGTATGATATCTGAAGGCACAGATGACTAATCTAGTAGAAGGCTATAGTAGGAACTGGGTTTGTGCAAACATCAAACAAGGGTATATGCAAGCTAAATTGGGATATAGTGTAGCATAGTTAGATACTACAGCACTCATAGATTAGGAAGTTGGAGAAGAGGTATCTGAGATAGGCCTAGACTTTGAATCTTAAAGTTTGTGAACACATGTCAGCTTGGGTGTCTTCCTAGAGAAGTAGCATGGGGTTAGGCGAACTTGGTAGAAAAGGATAGAATATGAGTAAGTGTCATATAGCTAGAGGGTTTAAATAAGTAATCTTCAAATAGATTTCAGGTATAGCAGCTAGTGTAGAACCTTCAGGTGGACTACTTAAATTAGATAATCTAAAGTTGTACATGTGGCTAGTTGTACTCTCACAATATGTAATTATTTACTCACTATCAATACCAATAAAAGTTCAGCTGATGCCATATTGTATCAATAAAAAAAAAAAAAAAAAAAACCTAATTTACTGAAACCAACTCATAAATCTTCACAACTAAATTCTACTACTAAATTTAGAAACTCTTCATTTTTATACAGATATATCAATCATATACTCACAAATACCAAATATCAAAACTGGTATCACATGGATACTTCAAAACAATACTCAAATAAAATTTAATATATCAATACCTTATACTCCAAATTCCACAAGAGCTGAACTATCAGTAATTATTTACCTCTTCTTAACATTACCATCAAACTACAAAATTTACCTATATTTAGATAATCTCTCAGTAATTTATATATTCAAAAACAACTTACCTTATAACTATCCAACACAAACCAAAATAAACAACTAGGATATTATTCATATTTTTAATTACCTTATCCAAAAGAAAAATATCCAATTCATCATTCACAAAGCTAAATCACATTCAAAAAATTCTCTTCATAATATCGCTGACTCATTAGCTAAACAAGGTACTAACAAAATAGAAATCTAGATTAATACCTAACTATTTTAATTACCTCTTTCTTTCATATAGAACCAAATACTTCTAACACTCAAAATACGTAAATTTTGTACAAATATTCTCTCAATTCAAACCTTCAACAAGCTAATACAACTCAAAACATTTTAAAATTTATAACCTTTCATCATTCTTTAATTTACTAACATAATCAACTCACAAAACAATAACCACAAATTCTACTCTCTCAGAAACAAAATTATACTAAATAATCTACTAACAATGGCAAACTTAAACATTTCTATTCTAATCTATACTTCATACCAAACTGTTCATTTTGTAACCAATATAAAGATACTGAACATATACTCTTCTATATACTTTACAAAACTAACTTATATGAAATACTATTCAACTAAATAACAAATACTCTAAATACTCTAAATTTAAATAATACTTTTCTTCAAACTATCTTACAAATAATTATTCATAATAATAACTCTCAAAACCTAACAAATACTCTTCTACTCCTTATTCAAGGTATTATCTAAATACCTAACTATAATCAAATTAACTCTCTAATTAAAAAAACAACTAACAACTTCTTCATCAAGCTTTCTAACTCCTTACTTCTCTGGTTCAATGATAAAATCTGGAATAAAAGAAATCAAATTCACTATGAATGGGAAACTGCTCGTAGTATTTCCAAAAAAATTAAAAAAAATACAAACTAAATACATCTTTCTTAATTCATATCCAACTAAACTACCACTATAACTTATAATACTAATATAGATATTTATATTCAAAAATATTTATTTCAAAACTTTCTATATATAATTGCTTTTTCTAATTAATTTTTTTTTTTTCCTAGAGGTCTCCCTTAACTTCCTCTATAGTTGATAGTAACTCTTGTTTAAATCAGCTAGTAAATAGAAAATAAAGGTATAATATTATATTGGATATCTAACTATTGTCAAATAGTCTTAGTAACAACAATATATATTAGGAATATATATTAGCTTCACATATATACCATTCTAATATATAAATATACTAATTCTTTTTCTAACTGATATTATTAATTAATAAAATAATAATAATAATAATAATAAAAAAAAAAGATTTATAATCATAATTATTCAACTATTTATATATATATAGATATTTAAAAAAATTAATAAAGATTTGGTAATCTTAGTGTAGTAGTTAGGTTGCTGGACTGCTATGCAAGAGGTCTAGGGTTCAAATCCTACTGTATACAGAATTGAATAATTATCTAGACATCTGTATCTAACTTACAGTAAACTCTGCTCATTTCTGAAGTTGTAACCTTGTAAATCATGTTGCACCAATACTAATCAGGTATTGGAAGTATGACAAGGCATTCAGTGAGGTATAATATTAAATAAATAAATCTTAATAGGATCTATAGGCAAGGGATCTGCATAGTAGAAATTTCAAGTTAGATGAAGTAGTACAGATTTCAACGGTCATACTGGTTAACATCTGATCTGGGAAAGGAAATCTGCATATGAAAAGATCAGTATGAGTAAGTTCTGAATACAGAAGGATCAATAAAACAGATGCAAGTAAATCTATTATATAAGGTTGTATGGCAACACCAACTTGGCTTGGCAGCTAATTGGATTTGGGAAGATCTGTTTCATGTGATATCTGGTAGCAAAGCAGGCAATACCAAGCAACAGATTTGAGAGGATCTACTTCATGTGATATCTAGAGGTACAGATGACTAACTTGGTGAAAGACCACAGTAGGAACTGGGTTTTTACAAATATCGAACAAGGGTATATGCAAGCTAGATTGGGATATAGCGTAGTATAGTTAAGTACTATAGCACCTATTGATTTGGAAGTTAGTGAAAGAGTATTTGAGATAGGCCTAGGCTTCGAATCATAAAGTTTGTAAACATATATCAGCTCAGGTGTCTTCCTGGAGAAGTAGCATAGAGTTAAGCTGACTTGGTATAAATAGATAAAAACAGATAAGTCATAGGGCCAGAGGGTTTAAATAGAGAATCTTCAAATAGATTTCAGGTATTTCAACTAGTGTAGAACCTTCAGATGGACTACTTAAATAGACAATCTAAAGTTATACGTATGACTAGTTGTATTCTCACAATATGTATTATTACCTACTATCAAATAACCAATAAAGTTTCAGATGATGGCATTTGTATAAAAAAAAAAAAAAAAAAAAAAAAAAAAAAAAAAAAAAAAAAATTAATAACTAAATAAATAAAAAATATAAGAAAATATTTATTAATAATATTGTTACAGGTAGTATAATTTAAGTCTTCTTATATACTAACTATAATAGAAACATAGCTATCATGAAGACTATTAGTAGTAAGTTGATAGTTAAAGTATCTTTCTTGCTTATTATCTTTTCTAACACCTAATGTCTTAAATCATATCTTAGTCTTATTATGTAGTTTAAGCTATTGCATTTTTTTAATATACATCCTTCATATTTGTTAGCTAGAGTATTTAGCAGATTATTATCTAATTTAATTAGCTAATGTTTGATTATTATATGTTTGTGTTCTTTCTTTATAAGCTTACCTATTTTAAAGACTTTTTTTTTCAAAAAGAATCTATTCTTTTTCCTTCTATCAGTAGAAACCTTTAGCTTATTGCATCTTATTGCATTTTGGTTTAGCTTATTTAGACAAAATCTGCTTTAAAGGATCTCAAGCTAGTATTAGCTAAGACTTTTCTTTTATAGTCTTAAACTAGAATAGTTTGTGTCCTTTTTCCTTATAGCTTCTAATGCATCTTACTTGCTGCTATATTAGAAGCCTATCATTACTTCTTGTTACTAATTACTCAAATATAAAGATATTTATATTGTTACTTTCTCTATATCTATTTGTAGAGGCTTGCATTAGATCCTGTAGCCTAGCAGAGCTAGGTTTAAAGCAAAATTTTATAACTACAGGCTAATGCGAGTCTAAAATTTTCAAAAATTTATAATAAATTTTATATACGAGGCTGGTTTAAGCTAGCTTAAAGAAAAATTTATATATATATAGGCCAGGTCGAGCTGGTAAAAAAATTTTAAACCTAAGTACTAACTAGGCTAGGCTGACAAAAAAATTTTAAAACTAAGTACAGGCTAAGCTGGACTACAAAAATAGGTAATTTGCAAACCTCTATCTATTTGTATTTTTTTTTTTTTTTTTTTTTTTTTTTTGTTATTAAGGTGGCTTACATTGCTGAAGGAATTTTATTAATATCGCATATAGGATATATATTGATAGTCTCTACTGTTTGTAATTATATGAAAAGTGTACAACAAGCTACATGTACAACTTTAGTTATTGTCTAATTTAAGTAGTCTGCTGCACAGGCGATTAGACTACTCAATTGGTTCTATACTATGCTTCTATATCTGTAACCCACCTATAAGTTACCTATTTATATACTCTGTTTATTAACTTATACAGATCTAACCTAATATCACTGCAATTCCTAACTGCTTAAGCTAGCTAGCTCGTTACAGATCTATTTATCCAGAATAGCTTAGGTTCTCTCAGGATATATTATATCTAATATATTGTAGGTATTGCAAAGCTAATTAACCTCAAAGCATACCTACTAGAGTGGTCAGTATCTATTTTATGAATTTACCTAGTTTAGACTTTTGTAGATATTCATATAACCCCAGTTCCTACTATAGCTCTCTACTAGTTTTTTGTATTCTATAATCTTAGATATTTTATGAGGCAGATCCTCCTAATTCAGTTAGCTGCTAAGCCAGGTTAGTGTTACTGTTTCTTTCTGTAGACCAGATTTATGCATATCTGACTTGATCTACATCTTTTGATGATAGTTTCCTTTCTAGAACAAGTATTAGCTAGTATGACCATTAAAGGCTATACTACTTCACCAACTCAGGATTTCTACTATGTAGGTTCTCTGTTCATAGATCCTATTAAGATTTATTAGTATAATATTATATCTCACCAAATGCTTTATCACACTTCCAATTTCCAGATGATATTAGTGCAATGTGATTTACAGAGTTACAACTTCAGAAACAGACAGAGTTTACCATAAGTTAGGTACAAAGGTCTGAATAATTATTTAAATTCGTCAACAGTGAGATTTGAACCCCAAACCTCTTGTATAGTAGTTTGGCAACCTAACTACTATACTAAGATCACTAGACACATCTTTTTCTTTTAGCAAACTTGAAATATATAAGTCTGATAACTCTAAGTTTTCTTCATAATAGCTGCTTTCTTAGAAGCTGAATTCTAGTTTTTTTCCTTCACTTATTACTTTATATACTAAGTTAAACTTAAGGTTTGTGTAGTCTAACTTACTACTATTACTAAGAATATTGTTTAAATATATATATTTATGTTGTATTTCCTTTATTTTTAGTCTCATAATAAGTCTTATCTTATCTTGTTTGTTCAAATGTATTGATAGTTCTGTAATATGATATGTTAGCTAGTTCTGCTAGATTGTTCTCAGATCTAAAATTTTTATATAGCTATATATGCTATTTGGAGCAGATTTTGCTAATCCTATCTTGTTCTTGATTAAGATCCAAATTAGTCTTTGAATTCACTTACAAGTTGCCTTAGATAAGAATGTTGTTTGAAGCCTATACTCAATACTAGGTATAAGTATATTATTGTTTAGGTAAACTAGCTAGCCTATAGATACTCTTTTCTATACTATTGCTTTGCATATTCTTGTGACTTCTTTTTCGATAATTTCCTCATTACACTTCTTTCCTTTATTTTTAGATATCCAGATATCTAGATGTCTTATAACTTCTTTTTTTTGTTTGGCATGTATTGGCTCCTTAAACTTTTCTATTATTATTTCTAAAGGTCTGCTCTTGTTTTTGTAAGAGTGACTATTATTTAAAACCAATAGCTTGATTTTTTGCTATTGATTTCAATATCATTTAACTCATAGAATTCAGAAGAAATATCTACTATTTTCTGCATTTCCTCTCTAGATCTTGCTAGCCAAGTTGTATCATCTGCATATGCTAGTACTTCTTGTTGCTAGCTTGATAGCCTAGTTTTGTTTGTTATTAGGTTACAGAGCTAGTTTAGATCTATTTTATATTCTAAATCTTTTTTTTTGCAGACTATGCAAAGTAGAGGATTATAGAATATACACTACATAAATGAAATAACTTCTCTTTGGTCAAGTCTATCTTCTGCTTCAAATTCTTTAGTAAGGCTATACTCTGTGATAACCTTAATCTTTTTCATATTGTATAAGTTAATAAGGAATTTTATTATTATCTCAGAGATTTTAATTCTTTTTAAAGCTTTTTCTATCATTTTTAAGCTTATGAAGTCAAAGACTTTTTTTATGTCTTGAAATAAAATTTACATCTCTTTATTTTTTTGTCTCGTATCTTCTATCAAATTGTTCATAATATGAATAGGACTTGAGATACTATTACCTAACAAACCTGCATTATTTGAGCCTTCTAGTACTTTATATTCAACTAGTATTTAGTCTAGTCTTTGAGTAATAACTCTTACTACTGTTTTATGAAATACTTCTAATAAAACAATTGGTCTCATATTTACTAGGTTGTAATTCCAATCTTCACTTTTTAGAATTAGATACAATTGGTCTACTTTCCTTTTTTTGGGTATATTACCTTTGGTGATACATAGGTCTGCTAGTAATCTGAATACTTTTTATATCTTTTGCTCTAACTTTCAAATCAATAGGTAGCTAATTCCTGATATATCAGATACAGACTTATTCTTTGCTTTGCTAAATACATTATGCTATTCTTCTTCTATTACTTTATCTGCTAGATTTCTATAGATACTACTATCTATTCTCTTAATAGGACTGTACATACTAATCTATCTTTCAGCTAGACTATTCTAATTAATGTTCTTTTCTCTAAATTGCTTTATAAAGTGCACTCTTACTTCATTTAAGATCTCTTTTTCTTTTGTTAGTAGGACTTCTTCCTTACCAACTGTAGTTATAATTCTATTAATTTTTATTCTTTTAGATATTCTTTCTAACAAGCTATTAAGCATAGATTTGAGCTCTTCTTGTATTACTTTGCAGCAGCACTCTATATACTTATTAATTTCACTAATTCTTCTCTTTTTCTTTCTTGCTAAACTTTGAGGTTAAGCAGCTTCTACTAACTCTTGAAGTCTTTTGCTAATTCATCTGACCAAAGCCCTTCTGTTAACTTTGCTATTTGAAAGTTATATTTATTGTTCAAGTCAGTAAGTACTTTATTAGTCTGTAGATATTCTTCTGCTATTATTAAGAGATCTATTTTACTTAAGCATCTATAACAGACTTTTTCAAGATATTTTAAATCCTTAGAGATTTTATCACTTTCATTTGTCTTTCTTATAGGAGTACTGCAAATAGTGATCTTTTTATTTAGAAGTATTACTTATATACTACTAATAATACTACTTGATATAATATTCCAGATTTCATTAATATCTTTGTTTTTACAATATTCTTCAATTGCTTCTAGACTATTTGTGCTAGCTAACTTTTCATAATTGTAATATCTAGCTTTGCTTTATAGTACTCCTATTCTTTATTTTGTGCTTTATTAGGCTTTTGCATAAGCTAAGTAAGACTAAGTACTAGCAATACTCTAGTTCTACCTGCTTATATAAGGTATATATTTTAAGCTCTATTATTATCCTAGAGCCTAAAGTATAATATTCTTGTTTGGCCTATGAGCTGTGAATACTTTATAAACTATTCATAGGCCTAAATATTTCATATTGTATATTATAAAATAGTTATTAAAAATATAGTAATAGTAATAATCAAATATAATTTATAACTTTAATTATGTATACTGTAATTATAGTGTAAATTTAAAGTAACCTACTTTATTATATTAGGTTTAAATAAACTTTTATACCTAACTATTTAATTTGAATAGATATAAGTAAAAGATTCAGGTTTAATATTTGAGTTTTGTCAGTTTTTATAATATATTTAAGTTTGTTAATTATAAATTAAATTTGATATAGATTATATAACCAATCAGACTAAAAAGTAAAGCTAAAGAGGAAGCATTATAGAAGAAGAACTGGCTCATCATATTTAAAATAAAATTCAAAACTTTAACGATTAATTACTATTTCTTTATTTTAAGATTTTCCTATTTGCAAAGTATTAACTAAGTATTAATATTTCATAAGAATTATTCATATCTGCTGATTTTTGGCTAGTAAATTGAATAATACTTTCTGAAACTAAAAATATTTTTGTTATTTCTGAAATACTCAATTTCAAACCTGTTATTTTAGAACTTTAAATTTATTCAGAATATAGTTGTTAGGTGAAACTATATATTGCTAATTATCACATAGCCACATATTAATAATATTAGTTTCTATTAATATGTTACTATTTGTAGCTATGTGATAATTAGTATCACATAGTTTTACCTAACAACTATAATTCAGAATCAACTTAAATTGATTCTAAGTTCACTAATATTCTGAATTCACTATAATATATATACTGGCTTTGAGTATAACTTTACTATATCAAAATTTTAATTAATATAAGAAGTAACCCATTCTTAGATTAAAAAATCTACTTGAGAACTTATTTATATTAAATTTTTTACTAAAAAATTACTACAAAATATTTTTCTTAAATACTATAATAGTTGCAGAATCAAATAAATACATAATATATAATATTGCAATTATAATATTGTATATTCTTTTTCAAAATATATTTTTTACCTTTTAAAAACAGTAATTTGGTACTAATGATTATAATATATCATATAGATTAAAAGTAGATATATACCTTATACAAGATAACAAAATTCTAATATCTACAAATTAATGAACCTTGTGTAAAGTAAATTATTCAATTAAGATAATTTTAATTAGCTATCAATTTAATAGTTTTTTTTTAATTAATTAAATAACTTATTAAATAACTCATATAAAATCATATAATATAGCTTTGTATGAAGTTGTGAATATATACTAGTTTAACTTCATGCGAGGTATATCTCTAGTCAAAAATGATATAATTCTTAGAGTAGATTAATAAAAATAAGTCAAATAGGCTAAAAACAATGTTTTTCAATAACTATTCAATTAAAAAAAAAAAAAAAACAAAAAAACAAAAAAAAATTTATTAATAATTTTAACAAATTATAAATTCTAACCAAACTTTTCAGCTATATCTAACCAGTTTCTTTAGCACATTAATACAGTTATTGTATTTGGATCCAATAAAGTATGACTATTATCAATAATTCGATTATACAGCTAAACATCTGTTCAGATATAACACTTGTAGCAGGTATAACAAGAAAGTCTCGAGCTATTGCAAACAAAGAAAGAAGCTAACTGCTATTACACTTTTACTATTTAAAAATGTTAGTAGTTTTTGCAGTAATTGGTTCTTTTAAATATTGGTTTACTTCAAAAAGTGGTTCATTTTTACTAACCCAGTTTTGTTTTGTAGCATATTCAAAAAATTTATCAACATAATTCTCAGTATTAGAAATAGTCTTATTATTCAAGAGATATTGTTTAGTATTTAACAAAAAGTAATACATGCAAAGATATATATCTTCAAATCTATTTGCCTAAAAATATTAGAACTAAAAACATTAATTAAATCACTAATTAATATATATACTTTGTCTAAATATTCTGTAGTTTTTCTTTCAATTCATATAATTCAAATTTTTTTTTCTCATGATAATAATATGAAATGAATTTTATTTTATATTGAGGATTAAGAATACATATGATTATATGTAAAAGACTATTCTCTTCCCAATATTTATTAAATTTTTCAATCATAGATTTGCAAATATCTTGGATAAAATAATTTGAATGAGATTTTATGCTCAGAAGTTGGTTGGAGTATTCCAAACTAAGACAAAAGTATTGTTTAAAGTTGGATAAGAATTTGTAGATACTTTTAAAGTAACTTTTTATTAAAAATATAAATTAGTTATTAAAAAAAAAATATAATTTTTTTATAAAATAATAAAATATACTAGTAGGTTATTAAAAAAAACATACAATTATAGAATGGTTTTAAAATACTACAAATGACTTCTGCATTTGTTCATTCTTCTTTTTCAGAAATATTAGAAAATGTTCAATCTCTGTTTTTTAATCTAAGGATCATATTTTTAACTCTAATTGCTGAATTTAATATCAAGTATATAGAATTCCAATACGTTTTACAGTCTAATAGTAGAACTATAAGTTTTATTAATTCAGATTCACAAATATCTGAAAATATTTGGTATAGCTTTGGTGCTGTGTATATTGCTTTAATATAGTCATGAATCTAAAGTAATAATTATAATGTATTATTAAATATTAAATATTATACTAAGCAATTATACAATAAGATCAGTTTAAAAATTAAAAATAATTTTATTATAATTTAAAATATAAAGTCTATAGAATTCTTTTGAAAATTAAAGCTTTTTTTTTTATTAATATAGTAAAAGTCTCTCATAATTTAATTATCTTCTTAATACTGTCTGAAATTTTTTTTAATCTGTCTTTTATGATAAAATTTAGAATATAAGCAAGGCAATGATTATTGAAATACTCTTCATTAATATCTATAAATAATTCTTGTGAGATAGAATTGACTAGTTCATAAATGTAACATTGTTCAAAAATACATTATTAAGAGTAATAGTCTACAACTAAGTTATAATATAAAAATTATTAATTTTGTATATACAAAATCAAATTAAAAAATTTAACATCAAATTTATTATTTTCACTTTAATAATATATTATATTACTAATTTACAATAATAAACTATAATTACTTTACTAGTAATTAACTAATTGTTTAACTCAATCTTAATATAATTAGTAATATTAACTCTAGTATGAGAGTAGAGAAGTAGTATGAATGATAATAGAATAGATACTAGATTCCAGTCTTTATCAATAAAATGTATGGTAACTGATAAATATTCAAGTTTTTGAAGTGATATTCAAGTATCACAAGTAAAAGATATTTTGCCTTCAATATTTTGAAGTATTTTTTTAATTCGCAACTTTCTTTTATCATAAGCTTTTATAATATCCTACTTTACTATATTTGTACTAATAGTAAAATCAGGTAATAGTCCACTCATAAGCTTATGGAAACCTCACTTTTCTATGAACTAAAAACTTAATTTATTCCAGATTATTATATCTTTTAAGTCATTTTGAGTTAAATCTTTTGTATATAGTTACTTTAATGAAGTATTAAAATTTAATCATATTTGACTATTTGGTAAATTTGCTCCAAAGCTACTAGTAGATAGTAATTTTTGATACTTCTGACAAGAATCAAAATAGCACATAAGGTAAGATATCCTGCTTTCTTTTTTATGACTAAGTAATTTATTACAATATTTATATTTAGCTTTTGGCTCATTATTTAATAATAAAAAACTTTGCTAAACAGCAGATGTATATTTTAGTGATATGGTTGCAATAATAGCTCTGTTAGTTGTTTTACTAATTGCTTCATTAGTAGTTCTGTTAG